>WSFP011505556.1:0-13491 GCA_009831015.1 Picea engelmannii | reverse complement strand
TTTCCATGTGATACCCCTTAACTCAATTTCTTTTCCTTCCAATGAAAATTTCATGAAAAGTTCTTGAAAATTAAAAGCCACTGTTCCCAATGATTGTAACCATTAGAGTCCTAGTACGACATCAACACCACCCATGGGTATAAAATGATTGGACTATTCATTACATATTCCCCCATAGTAAGATTGATCTTATTACATTTTCCTAAGCAATTGATAGTTCCTCCATCTGCAATCATTACTTGAAACTCTGGTGTTGGATATATAAAGCAATTGAGAGATTTGGCTAATTTATAGTAAATGAAATTATGAGTACTACTGGAATCAATTAAGACTATTACCTTTTTATTTTTGATATATCCTTCGGTCTTGAGGGTTTGAGGAGTGCTAATTCCATCCAATGCATGACATGATATCGTGGGAGTCAAATATTCAGAATAAATCTCTTCTATGTTTTCATCTTGAGATGGTTCTTGTTCTTGTTTTTGTTCTTCTTCCTCTTCACAATATATGTAGAATAATTTCTTCTCACCACACTTATGTCATTTCCTGTACTTGTTGTCACAATTAAATCATAAACCTTTTGATTTTCTTTCCTATACTTGTTGTCACAGTTAAATCATAAACCTTTTGATTTTATTTCCTCCAATTGTTGAGGTGTCAACCTTGTAGGTTGAGGTGTTTTATAAGAAGGAACAATATTCTCTCGATAGATGTTATGAGTGGTCCTTCTAGTAGCCATAGCCATATTTTAACTTTCAACATTTCTCGCCACCCTGAATGCATTCTCCAATGATTTGGGTTCCCAAGGGAAAACCTCATGTTGAATGTTATCCTTTAAAGTTCCTATGAATACATCGATCATGTGCTCATATGGAATATTTGTTACCTTTATATTCAATCTTTGGAAGTTCTCAATGTGCTCTGCAACTGAACCTTTTTGCTTGAGCTTTATCAATTGGCTAAAGAAGGTATTTCTCCTTGTATCTTTATAGTGTGATATCATTTCTTCCGTGAAAATTGTCCAAGTGACGAGTGATTTGCGAGAACAAAGCCATCGATACCACACAAATTCATTGGGTTCTAAATATAAAGAAGAAATTCATACCTTTTGTGTATATTGAAAATCATGTAGATAAAAGAATTGCTCCATTTGAAGTATCCATGTGATTGGATCCTTGCCATCAAACTTCCTCATATCGATCTTAGGAAAGTGGTTGGTCTTCAACCCAAAGTTGGAGTTTCTCTAGTCTTGATTCATCTTCCTTGTGTCCTCATCATGAATTTTATGGGATACATTTTCACTTTCAGGTGTCCTCTCTATTAGAAAAATTTTCAATCCTTCTATGATCTCCCTTTTTAAACCATCCATCTTAGTATCCATTATTGCCTCCAACCTATCTTCAGTTGAATCCATCATTCCTTATACTTCATCTTTTGTTACTGTCTTCTTTTGTAAATCATTTATGTCCCTCACATTTCTTCACCTTCATCAAGAGTCCAAGTAGGATTGTTTGGAGGCTTATTTGGTGTAGAAGTTCCCTTTTTTGGTGGTATGTTGGCTAAGTATCACTTTTAAACCTTGATTTCGAGGCGGTTCTGCTAGATGATCTTTATTCTGTTGTATCTCCAAAATTTCGGCCCTTCAAGGTTTGAAAATTTATTTTTTTAGTTCTTTGATATGCATTCTTTGCAATGCCATAGGTCAGATCAAAATTGGATGTGCCAAGTGGAATTTATGGTAACTTCCCCACACCTTGCTGATTTTTATCCCTTCTATGAGAGCGTACTTGTAAAGCGTGCCAAGAGCACAATATCTGAGATTTGATTCTGAAACTTGTACCAAAAATACTACAAACTGTCGACTATCCAATGAAACTAGTTTCACTTAATTTGGATACTCTTTGAATAATATATCACTGTTTTACCCAGAAGACCTATTTGAGACTAGTCAGATACCCTATCTTTCACAAGGCGTATCTACAAAAGTTGGATGACCCAGAATACGATTTTTTTTTATCACAACTACCTTGATAATTTATGTGAATATCATCTGAGTTTCATGGTATGAAACATTATAGAACAAATTTTATAGTGAAAATTCTTCGATGACTAAATTCAAGATGATTCCAGAACCTTATATTACACAGGTTATATCTCCAAAAGCATAAGTCCTAAGGAGATGAAATTTGAACCCCACATACCTTGATCCATATAATAAATATACTCCAATGGGTTCCTTCTGAAACGTTGTAGAAAACAATTTATAGTGAAAATTCCAAGGTGTCTTAGATGTAGCAGCGAAACCCTGAGACCTTGAGCTCTGATACCAAATGTTAGGAACCAAATATTATGAACCAAATGTTAGGAACCAAATAACATAAAAAACCCTCAGAATAAGTACTCAATGCCTTGAAAAAGAGATAATTTTAGATAATGAGACTCTTCGAGGGGGAATCCTCCTTATACACCACATAAATGTCCAAATACAAGATGATTCCAAATGAAAAGGTCTCCTTGATATATATAGGAGACTAGGAGGTACAATTACAACTAATGGACCAAAGCCAACATAAAAAAAATAACATTACTAATTTAAGATGCCCCAATTAAGGGGTAATATGGCACTATTTAAGGCTTAACATTGATTTAAGGTATATTCTCACTGTCTCAACATATGTATAAGAAGTTGGTCCTGTGTTGACTGCATTTTTGATGCGTTCTTTATCTTCTTTCTTCACCCTGGCTCTTTCCCTCAGAACTTTTCAATTTTTTCTTTGTATTCATCTATCCTTGGGAGGAACATGTCTATGCAATGTTCCTGCATGAAAGTTAAGTATCATGGATCATACTCAATGATGTCTGAAACCTCATCAAACTCATCCTCTCTTGTACAATCAGGGACATTGGGATCCGTCACATGCTTGTCAACTCGCTCTCGACCATATAACACCTCAAATGTGCCATATCCCATGGGTATATGTGCATGGGTGAGATCCATTCTGAGAAAACCCCCAAAAGCGATAGACGAAATCCTTAATAAGAGAATCCCCTAAGCATCTGGAACATTAATCACTACTATATTCATAAGAAGGTTGATATGGGGAAAATCAATAAAAATTACCTCAATGTTATCACATAACCCATAAACCTTGACCCTTTTAGAATTGATTTCGCATATGTTTCCATAGGGTTGGGTCATATTCAAACCAATTTGTTCCATTACCTTCAATGACATGACATTCACAGAGGCCCCAAAATCTAGCATAAAATTGTTCAGGAAGAGGCCATTCATGCCCAATGAAATATAGAAAGGAGTATTGTTGTCCTTTTTCCGATCGAGATACACAGTGTTCAAAATGATTGGAGGATCCTACATCTCATTTGGTACCTATAATAACTTCAAGACTTACCTCCTTACAGAAAGGATTTTGCACATATCTTTCACAGGGACCATCATATTTAACCTCCCAAACATGGTTTCAATGTCTATGTTCAACTGAATATCATCTGTTGGAGTTTAATTTGGAAGCAACTCATGTATTGGAGGTGGAAGTGGTGAGACCAACTTTTCTGTAGATGGAGTAGTAGCGGTAGGTTGTGATGGAGGGGCTGAAGCTTGATTTCTTCTGGTGTATTCTAAATATTTCCTCTTCCTTAGTTCCTTCCTCTGATCTTCTATCAATTGATTCAAGACTCGAAGTCTCCCTTCTCTTCCCCCTGTATTCTAGCTTTGTCAACTTATTCCTATGTGACTTCTTCCTCTTGGAAGTTAGATATCATATCCATGAAGTTCATACTTTCAAAAGAATCTATCTCGTCGGGAACACTCATCCTCTCGGTGAGGTTCTTGGCATAGAGAACACAATGGTGTATGTTCTGTGTCAACCATCCCAACTAGTTTCAAAGTATTAGGGGCATTTGCCTCTTGTCGAGGCCTTGATTTCCAAATTGTTGCATCTCTATGTTGTGTACTAATTTAAGGTTTGGGGGTAGATTGATTTCTCTCCACAATATTTAATCGACCCATGATCTGATTTTGTGCTTGGACAAATTGAGCACTCATCTAATTTATCTTGTGAGTCAAGAGGGAAATTGGATCAGGAGCACTGCTACTGGAAGCCTTAGTCTTTGTTTCTGCCTTGACACGAAGATACTAAAAAGGATCAACCTTTGAGTCAAGGATATTTTCTTCAATCTCTACACTTTACCCTTTGGCTTGTGCCAAAGTGGTGGAGTTCTTGTCCTTCAGAATAAAGCAGAATTTTCCATCAAACACATTCACATAAAGGAGACGAATTTCCGTAGCGATAGGTTGCAAATCAGTCAGAATCTGACTTTATAATCTGTTGAACCAGGTGTCAAATTTTCTCATTGTCCCATTCTCCTTTTTCTTTATTTGGTTGAACAGAGCAACCAACATCCCATTGTATTTCTTCATTGTCCATATGTTATTGAATAACTTGGAAAAATCCTCATAAGATGTTTTGTGATTGTCAGGTATCCCTCTAAACCATCTATGGGCATCTTTAGTCAAGGATGAGATAGTAGCCTCATGGCTACATCATCATGTTATGCTTCTACATTTTCCATGTCTTGCCCTACGACATAGAGATGATAGTTTGTAGTGGTGACATTGTTTCCCGGAAACTTTGGAAACCATTTGTGATACTCTTTTGGCATTGTGTTAGGGTATCTAGGGATGGTGGCCATGTTAATGGGTTTATAAAGGTAATTTTCCCAAGGGTGAGACATTGGAGCAAGGGGAAGGGTACTATGAAAAATGGTTTTTACAATGGGAGACCTGAGGTGAGGCCTTCTTTGGTAAACCTTAGAATGTTTGAACTTCCCCGGGGAAAGGTCTTAAGGGAAGAAGGGATTTTGGAAGGTGGAGTTGTCAGATGAGCTTCAATAAGAGCTCATCAATGGTGGAAGGGGAACATCCTTTAGGTGGAGTCATTAGCAAATCTAGGGAAAGTCTTTGAGATATCCTGCAAAGTGTCATTAGGGTTTAGAAGAGGATTCAAAATCCTCCCCGACAATGGAGCCAAAATGTTATCACACAAGTTGTTGGTTGGGAAAAATATGACCCAAACCACAAAATGTCGACAACTAAGGGAAAACCTACACACTGTCAACTTATATAGGTATTCTCATCACTTTAGAGATGAAGTAATCACCTCAAGGGGGAAATATCGGTGACCCTGGGGGGAAAGAGATGGAAAATGAAGAGATGATGAAGAGTCCCCCTATATGTAAATTATGGAAGGTAAGAAGAACTTGAAAAGAGTCTTGTAGATGGTAGAATATGTGCCACAATATAGAAGACTTTCCAAGGAGTAATGGTACTTGTTATCCCCATTTTGTGGATAACAAAGGATATGATGTCTCGAGGCCCTCAGGTTGCATATATGGAGTTCCAAGAGACTACATGACCAAAAATACCCTTTGCATAGATGGAAAACCCACTCACCACCACAGATGGTCACAGGTTTACAAATGGCATCCACCACACCAGTTGGCTTCCAAAAGGCAGTAGGCCTTGCTCCATGAGGTACAAGTTGGTATTATGGTGAGCATCATTTCAATATTTAATCCATTTGATAATGTTTTATATTATATTCCTATATATTTCATGATATGTGCTTGGAAATTATGCCTTTTTTTTTGCTTCACCTTGGTGGTTGACATTGTGTCCTAGTAAGTGGTTTTCCTTGGGAATGGGTTTGCTACTGGGAACTCCCTTGATAAGCCATTGTACTGTTCCCAACCATACTTACCATTTTCCATAATTATCCCCCTCCATTTCATTATCTCTTGGGATTTTAGGGTGTATAGACCCAAGAAGGGGTTGTCCCTCATTCTATGGGAATAAGGGGCTAAAGGCCCAAATGGGTTGGTGTTGGTTAAAAGATAAAATCCTTATATAAACCTTCAAGATGCTTCACCCATGGATCACCCAAGAAATTAATGAAATGATTATATTTGAATAAAAGGGGACCCACAATATAAAAAAAATGCTTAAAATGTTAGTTGTAGGATAGGAGGTCTCATCATGAGCTGACCTATCATGTTCATGGATATCTAGTGGTATGACATTTTTCATCATCTGGTCACCAAACTAGGGGATTGGCTCTCAGTTGCATGGATGAGAGAAAGGGGGTCTCATCATGAGCCAAACTTCTCATTTCCATTAGGTATTTGTGGGTGACATTGCCACCACCTGGTCACCAAGCCAGAGTAGCGACCTTCAAACTCTCCTTATGCTATTATGAGAGAAAATATAAATGAAGAGAGATAAAAGACAATTGATGGGCTTGGAAAAAGTGCATTGCGGACAAAGGTACCACACAACCTCTAAAAAGGCACCCATGAATGAGACACTATGACACCTTGTATTTCATGAGCCCTATGCTCATTGAGTCTTGACCCCTACCAACTCATCCACTTTACATGGCTTAGAGAGGGACCTCTTGGAAGCTCTCCTTGACCTAAGGAAATATCTACCCAATAAGACACCTCGTCAACCCTCCCATACTTAAGCTGGACAAGTCTTATAGTGTCTTTGAGTTGTTAATTGTTTGATATGGTGATCTTTGATGCACATGCTTATATGAATTATTTATTGATTGGATCCACTTATCATGATTTTATGACTTGAGATCATTGGAGGGTGTGTTCCTTTGTCTTTGCAGGACCTAGCTGGTGGAAAATTTTGGGAGAACAAACCTAGCTTGGGATTCCATAGGGATGCAATCCCATAGGTTGGATGTTAGGGGACCTCATGCTATATGAGAGAGAGAGATGACTTGGATGGCGTTGATGATGATTTGGACAACCTATCCCACACATTACTTTCCAAACGATTTTCCCAGGAGGGACAAAATATTCCATTTTTTCAACTTGATGTCATGATCTTGGGGGCTATGACATGGTGGTGAGGTGCCACTCTTTGACACATGGATGCTTGAGGAGAAGAAGGGTCTTCACCATGATATGAGTGTCTATATGCTTGACGCATGGCCTTTGGAGGTCCATCCATGCTTCTCAAACACCAATGACTTCCTCAAAGTGGAAAAACATCCCCTAAAGGGGTGATGTCCTCCTAAATTAGGGTTTAGTTTTTCCAAAAGATGAAATTTTAAGTGAATTATTTAATATTATTTTGTTAAGGGGGAAAGATTAGGGTTGTTGACCCCTAATCTTGTGTTTTAGTCCTTAATTTGCTGACAAGCTATGTTAGCTAAATTTTTGTATAAATAGAGATCATAATATCTCATTTTAATCATAACTCTCTCTCTTGCAAGAGACTTGGTCTGAAATTTTCACACCCCTTGGATCTTTTATCTCTTGTGAACTTTTCTTATGGTTATTTTATGAATGTTGATGGAGGAGGCCTAGCGCTATCTTTGGATGATGCTTTCTAGCTCTTGTGGTGATTTGTCTTGGCATTTCTCTTGATCTTGGTATGGTTTTCTACTATTACACTATCATTTTTTAGTTCAAGTATTTTTGTGCTAGGAGCTAGGTGGGAAGTATAAGGGAATACACCCCCACCATAACCTCCATAATTTTATTGCTTCATCTCATTGATTAAGGGTTTTCTAAGAGAAGTATAAGGGCATGCACCCTCTTATCTTAAACCCTAGCTTAGGGAAACTTTCCTTGGGGAGTAAAAGGGCTTACACCCCCAAGGAAGTAGCTTCTCTAATCTCCTTGTGACTCCATTGACCCAATAGTAAAGGCACTAATCATACTCTTTTTTCATTGGAGATATAAAATCGTTGCCTCGGGAAACACAATCTTTGACTTTTTCAAAGTTCTCTTGCTTGAAGTTTATTTATCTCAATGAGAGGAGTCTTCCCCAATTAGGGTGTCCACTCTCTCCCGACACTCTAATTGTTGCTACAAACTTTAAACTACAGCCATTAGGGCTGCATAACCATAGCTATTAATACTCTCATAACTCTTAATCTAACCCTAGACTAGCTCTCTAACTTTCCTCATTTACTCCACTAACTAGAGTGCATCTTTTGAGGTAGTTCTTGGAAACTTTTCATGGTTAATTTTGATGATGTTTGCCACTGAATGCTACAGCCATAAGGATGAAATTTTCTGCAGAATACATTTGTTACAACAACCATCTAATATACCTTCTTAGGTCCCCCTTTTTCAGCTTATGTTCATTGTTAAATTTGATGTTGATTTACTTAACTAGTCTAGATATTTATATGTTGATTTTAGATGTTTTACTTGCTAATATAAGCTGATATCTACTGCTTCCAATTAGGGAAAACAATCCTAAGTTTCTGATCCAACTAACATATATCATTGCAAGGTGTGTTTTCTTGTGTCTCAGGTAGGTACAATCATTCAGAGAAGCACTATACTTATGGGGAAACCATTACTTGACTTGCAAGGAATATCTCCCTACCTTTCATTCCATTTAGACTTGACCTCTAGGGGTTTCATTTTCACTTCCTTCCATATCCATATCAATCCCCCTAGGGTCACTGGGATCGCCTAAAATTTTGGTGCCATTGCCAAGGATGATTTTGAATCCTCTTTCAAACCCTAAAGACACTTTGGTAAGCTATACTAAATCCTTTCCTTTATATTACCTAGAGACTCCACCCAAGGGACGTTCCCTTTCCACCTTTTAAACAAAACCTTTCCTAAAAAATGGCTTGTCTAGCGACTCCACCATGCCACCAAACAAGTGTGCAACTAACAAACCTTCCAGGGCTTGTAAAGAACCACCCAAAGGGCCTAGTCCCCTAAATTTCCCCGTTCCTTATATTTTCTCTTCTACCTCTCTTATCCCTCCATCCTCACTTGTTGTATCCACACCTCCACCTTCACCCATACCCTCTTCACCAACTGTTACCTAGATCCTGCAAAACAAAGAGGCACACAAACCTTTGGACATAAAAAAATCCCTGGATCTCCTCATAAGGTCCCAAGGGAATTCAAAGAATGGCCACACATTTTTTCAGGGGAAGACCTTATTGAACCATAAGATCACTTGTATCTTTTCCTGTGTAGTATAGAATCCCGTGAGCAACATGAGGATATCCTGATGAAACTTTTCTCTTACATTTTTGTTGGAAGGGCCAAGGATTGGTTTGAAAACATTCCCTAGGGACATTCACAAATTGAAACTTCTTTCAGGAAACTTTCACCAAAATATTCGAGAAAAGAGAGATTATCAATCCTTGTGTAATCAACTCCACAACTGCAAAAGAAAAACAAGGGAAGATATAAGGAATTTCAACGACAGGTTTAACAACCTCGTAATATGCTTTCCTTAGGATTTGAAACCTCCTCAAGCTTCCATTCTCAATCTATATATATCAACTATGAAAGATCCGTATGAGGGTCTAGTTAGGAAACATCCTACTTCTCTGTTTGAAGCTCAGGAGAAAGGATGTGAAATAGAAGAAAACTTAGCCAACTCCCTCATACAAGAATTAGAGAACCCCAAGAAGGCTCTTCAGATTAATTAGATTGATGAATTTGTTTCACCATAACTTCCCACATATTTCAGAATTTACCTACAAGAGGAACAAGAGAAAGAAACTGATACGGAAGTGTGTCTCATGATCAACCTTTTAGAATAAAAGAGAGAGAGAGAAATTTATAAAAAACACCTCACCCACCAAATGAGTTACTGGAATTAGAAAATAAGAAAGCCACCAAGTTGGACAAAGTGAAATTATCACAATACTTTCAACAAATATTTGCAAAACCTCTGGACGAAGTGAGGTATGAGATCAACAAAGTTAAAGAGAAAGTGTCTCTCTAAGACAGTACCAAAAATGAAGTGGGTCATGACAATGTAAACCATCAGGTTCTCGAAGAAGGATTAGAAAAAATGTTTATTGTGGTGGATTCCCCTTTCATAGACGAAGAAAGAAAATAAGGGTCTTGGGGCTTGGATTTTGATGGTGCACACTCAAGTGTGGGTTGAGGTGCAGGAATAGTCTTAAGGTCACCAGATAACAAGACCACCTTTTTTTCATACAGACTTGATTTTGACTGTACAAATAACATTGATGAGTATGAAGTCCTTATCTTAGGCATCAAAATAGGCATTGATATGAACATCAAGAACCTGCACGTCAAAGGGGACTTTGATCTAATTGTTTCACAAGTCAATAGGAAGTTTTCTACAAAGAACCCTAGGTTAAAAAAATATAGAGATGTTGTTTGGGAGGCCATAAAGAGGTTTGAAAACTTTTCCATTGAGGGCATCCCTAGGGAAGAAAATCATTTGGAAGATAGTCTTGTTGTGTCTGCCTCAAGCTTACAACTTTCCAAAGAAATCAATTTCTACAAGGTAGAAGTCAAATTCAAACCTTCATTACCTGACAACTTGGAACATTGGCAAGTTTTTGAAAACAACAATCAACTTCTTTGCTTTCTACATAATGAGGGAGAATTCTCTGAATCCCGAATAAAATTGATGGTTGAGAAGGAAAGCATCGAGATCATCGATATGGCCAATGGGCCCTTACCCAAAGGAATTGTTCCTTTAGAAAACCTCTTTGACCGAAATGATATGTATAAATGGAAACCTCCCAATAAAATCATTGACGAGATTATTGATTGCAACATTGGAACCGAAGAATCCCCAAAGTTAATAAAATTTGGTAAAGGAACAACGAATGGTGTGAGAGAAAATATAACTACACTTATAAGAGAGTTAAAGGATGTTTTCTCTTGGTATTATGAAGATATAATGTCATACCTGAGGGATTTTATACAACACGCCATTCCCCTCATTAATGGCGCAAAGCCTTTCAGACAAAAGTTGAGACAGATGAACCTAAAGGTTTCTCCACAAGTAAAGAAAGAGTTACAAAAGATGGCTGAGGTAGGAATAATTGAACCTATTAGAATTCATCATGGGTGTCTAATCCAATCATTGTAAGGAAGAAGACTGGTGAAATCAAGATATGTGTGGATTTCAGAAACTTAAACCAAGATTCACTCAAGGACAATTATCCCTTACCAAACATGGAATATATTTTTCAAAGGGTAATCGATGCAGAGATGATGTTGATGCTTGATGGTTTCTCGAGGTATAATAAGGTTTTAGTAAAGGAGGATGATCAACTCAAAACTTCTTTTACCACCCCTTGGGGAACCTATAAGTATTTATGAATGTGCCTTTCATACTCACCAACACAAGGGCTACTTTTCAGCGAGCCATGGACTATGCCTTCAAAGATTTGACCAAAAATCTCATAGATATCTATCAAGATGATTTTAACACCATTTATAAAATGAGAGAACAACATATTCAACACTGAAGAACTATCTTCCAAAGATGTAGGGAATATGGCATTTCTCTCAACCCTAAGAAACCAATTTTTGGCGTTGACAAAAGGTAAGTTGATGGGACACATCATTTATAAATATGGAATCATGATAGATCCTGACAGGGTTGAAGCCATCAAGAAAATCACTCTCCCTAAATAAAAGAAAGCTTTGCAATCCTTCTTTGGCAAGATTAACTTTATTAGGAGATTCGTCCAAAACTTTTCCGAAATCGTTAAACCTCTTAACAAGTTACTAAAAAAGGATGCTCATTTTGAGTGGGAATGTTAAGCCCTAATATTGGCTCATTACCCCTTAATTGGGGCATATTATATTAGTAATGTTATTTTATTTATGTCGGCTTTAGGCCATTAATTGTAATTATACCTCCTAGTCTCCTATAAATACCAAGGAGACATTTTCATTTTGAATCATCTTGTACTTGAACATTTAAGTGGGGTAAAAGGAGGTTGTCCCCTCGAAGAGGCTTATTATCTGAAATTATCTCTCTTTCAAGGTGTTGAGTACTTTTTCTTAGGTTTTTCTATGCTATATTGATATTTGGTTCTTAACATATGGTATCAGAGCTCAAGGTCTTGGGGTTTCACTATTACATCTGAGACACTTTGGAATTTTTTCTATAACATTTTTTCTACAAAGTTTCAGAAGGAACGTATTGGAGGATATTTAGTAGACAGATAAAGGTATGTTGGGCTCAAAATTTTGCTCATGAGGCCTTATAATTTCGGAGATACAACTTGTACAAGATAGGGTTCTGGAATCATCCTGAACTGAGTCATTGCAGAATTTTTGCTATAAATTTTTTTCTGTAACGTTTCAAATCCTAAAATATGGAGTCTATTCATAGAAATTAGTAAGTTATATGTGGTAATACATTCAACTTCTGGTTCATCTTAAATTTGTAGATACACCTTGTGTAAGATAGGGTATCTGACTAGTCCTATTGACTAGTATCAAGAAGGTGTTCCAGGTAAAACAATCATAACTTCTTCCTAGAGTATCCAAATTGAGTGGGACTAGTTTCATTGGATCATGGAAAGTCTGTAGTATTTCTGGTGTGAGTTACAGAATTTATATCAATTATTTTGTGCGGGGAACTCTATACAAGTGAGATCTCCTGGAAAGGCCAAAAATCAACAAGTTGTGGGGAAGTTACCGTAAATTCCACTTGGCACATCCAATTTTGATCAGACCTGTGGAATTGTAGAGAAGAAATATCATAGAACTACATAAAAGAAAGTTTCATAACTATAAGGTCCGAAACTTTGGAGATACAAGAGACTAAAGATTGTCTAGCAGAACCACCTCAAAATCAAGGTTCAAAAGTGACACTTGGCCAACATGCTAGCCAAAAAGGGAACTTCTACACCAAATAAGCCTCTAGACAATCCTACTTGGAGTCTTGATGAAGGTGAAGAAATGATTAGGGACATAAATAATTTACAAAAGAATATAGTAACAAAAGATGAACTACAAGAGATGATGGAGGGTTTAAAAGGGGAGATCATGGAAGTATTGAAAAATTTCGTAACAGAGAAGACACCTGAAAGTGAAAATGCATCCCATGAAATTCGTGATGAGGACACAAGGAAGGTGAATCAAGAATGGAGAAACTCCAACTTTGGTTTGAATACCAACCACATTCCTAAGATTGATATGAGGAATTTTGATGGAAAGGACCCAATCACATGGATACTTCAGATGGAGCAATTATTTGATCACCATAATGTGGCACATACACAAAAGGTATGAATTGCTTCTTTATATTTAGAACCTAATCAATTTGTATGGTATCGATGGCTTTGTTCTCGCAAATCACTCATCACTTGGACAATTTTCATGGAAGAAATGATATCACACTATGAGGATACAAGCAGCAATACCTTCTTTAACCAATTGATAAATCTCAAGCAAAAGGGTTCAGTTACCGAGAACATTGAGAACCTCCAAAGATTGAATATAAAGGTAACCGATATTCCAGATGAGCACTTGATTTATGTATTCATAAGAACTTTAAAGGATAAAATTCAACATGAGGTTCTCCTTTGGGAACCCAAATCATTGAAGAATGCATTTAAGGTGGCAAGAAATGTTGAAAGTAAAAATATGGCTATGGCTACTAGAAGGACCAATCCTAACATCTATAGAGAG
>WSFP011505555.1:0-13491 GCA_009831015.1 Picea engelmannii | reverse complement strand
TTTGATTAGCTTTCTTCTGGTTTGTACACCTTTGTCTTTTTCCCCAATTATCTGACTTGCAGGATGATTCTTTTGAATGATTCTGGAGGAGGAATTTGTAGTTGACTGTTGATTTGAGTCTGTCTGAGTGTCTGAGTCTTCATATGATTCAGAGTCTTTGTTTTCTGATTCTTGGACCTGTTCATCTTCAGCTTTAGCTGTGTCTTATGTAGAAGACTCATTACTGTACACCTCTCTTGTTGGGATTCCTTCATCAATTTTTACATCAATACAGTCAACCATTTTATGCAGCCTCTTATTATAGCATCTGTATCCTTTACTGTTTGTAGAATACCCTAAGAAAATACCTTCATCCGCCATGTCATCATATTTGTCGAGGTTCTCATCATTATTCTTTATGTAGCATTTACTCCCAAAGACTCTGAAGTGTTTGATTGAGGTAGGTCTTCCAAACCATAATTCATAAGGTGTCTTGTCACTTTGTGGTTTGATGTGGGCTTTGTTAAGCACATGGACTGCTGTGTGTATTTCTTCTACCCAGTAGGTTTGACCAATGTTCTTCTCATTCATCATTGACCTGGCCATTTCCTGCACTGTTCTGTTTTTCCTCTCAACTACTCCATTTTTTTGTGGAGTTCTTGGGATTATGTATTCTCTCTTGATCCCATGCTCATCGCAGAATTCCTTGAAGTCTCTTGACATAAACTCTCCCCCTCGGTCTGATCTTACTGCCTTTAACCTCTTCCTTGTTTGAGTCTCAGTTAAAGCCTTAAATATTTTAAACTTCTCAAATGCTTTAGTTTTTTCTTTCAGAAAGGAAACCCAAGTAAGTCTGGAGTAATCATCGAGAATCATCATGAAGTAGTTTTCTTTCCCTGTGCCTTCCTGTCTCGATGGTCCACATAAATCCATATGAACTAGTTGGAGTGGTTTCTTTGTTGAAGTAAATCTCTTGGACTTAAACTGTGTCCTGTTTTGCTTCCCTACTATTAGCAACATTTCTTGTCTTCGGTATCAAGATACACAGGTTTGCAGGTTGCTCGAGGAGCGCCCCAGAGCAGCAGATAAAGGAAGTCCTTTTGGACTGAAAATCAAGCGAGCGGGCACTTCGTTCTTCAGCAGAAAGAGTTCAGCGACATAGCCGAACAATGATTGATGGGTAATTGCAGAGTAACCAAGCCGCGTCAAGAATAGCGCTTAAAGTTTGAAGGAGGACAACGGTCGGGATCCTTCGGGAGGCACTCGCGAAGTTACGAGGGCCATTGATCGAGGTCAATACAAGCACTTCAGTTATTTCGTGAGCTCGGGGTTCATGAGTTTGAAGGGCGAACCATATCCCTTTTGGTTGCGCGAAGCTCCGAGTTACGAAAGGTGCCCGGAGGAGGTCAACCTTCGCTGACCATCGCGTCTCGGAACTTCGCGAGGAAAGAATGCTAAAGTTCGACGCTCCAACTCGCGAGGCCGTGAAGTGAAAGAGGTTAAAGTTGGGCCCACAACAACGTCGGGTGAATTTACGACTGTCAGATTTGAGGGACGCGTGTCGCTCAATTGGGTCGTCTCGGCATTTTGCCCGTCGTAGCTCCAAAGTGCAAAAGGCAACGCTATTATGCTCCGATGCACGAGATGCCGAGGAAGTCCTGGATCCGGGCCCACCGAGGTATCGGGTAAGTTCTGAGCTGTCGGATCTGGGGAAACGTGTGGCACCAACTCAAGCTACTTTGGCACTTCGCTCATCGCGATTCTAAGACGCATGGATCAACTCCTCTTTATGCGCGAACGCCGAAAGCACTTTGGGATATATACAGGGTCGCGGCCCGCAGTCGTTTGGAAGGAAAGGAGCTATGCGAGAAGGAGGCCAAAGGCACCGAGTCTAATCGCTGAGCAGATCGTTTGATCTTCAGGTATCATCTCATGCGATCTTTCTCCCAGCTTTCGCCTGAAGTAAATGAAGGCGAGAAGGGGTAGGTGAGACCTCCCCTCATACATTAAGCGTAAGGTATGGAAAATCTGGCAAGTGGTCCGTTCGAGAGGATCCTGTGTACCCAGTTCCTCAAAGAAGCCATGTTGAAGTCTGCGAAGAGACAGAAAAGTCTGCACACGCTAGCTCAGCACTTAATAGCTCAACTACCCCCCCCCTGCAGGGGCCATGCGCAATTAAGGTGGAGACAAACAGAGAAATACTGTCCGAATTTGATTGAAAAGACACCAAGCCTTGGGTGTCTAAGCACACCTCTATTGACCAAATTTTCCTGAATATATAGACTTAGTCTTTGTAATTTTGTAATCTATTGATGGTTGAGCAAAGCTCCCGGTTGTAAATTTTTAAGGAAGCACTGTTATTCTGGTTATATGTGAACTTTTGAGACTTCTTGCCTTATGAATGCCAGTTTCTTTCATGTCTTTGTTTTCACTATGTTAGAGAAACTCGGAATTGGAGGATCCAGTCGAGCTATGGATATTATAGGATGATGTTGTAATGGATCACTGTAATAGTTGCACTGTCTCTAATCATTTCTTGTGATTTCCCCAGCGCTGAGTGACTTGGAATTGGAGGATCCAGTCAAGTCCCCTCTCAGTTCCTTGAGACCCTGAACCAAGTGGATCTTGCATTCATAGTCTTTCTTCTGCAAACGACTGAAAGCCTATTGCCCAAAGTAGTTTGTTCACCTTTCTCACTAAGTCTTCCACCTGGTCATCTTTTAATCAACTCACTGGCTAAAGTTAGGATTCCAGACCTCCTTTGTTCCTCACATACCAGACCCAGTCCCTGAGTTAGAACGATATCTCCTCAAGTCTTTATCTCCATTTGATCACCCCTTGATAAAAAAATCATGACATTAAACTGATGGGTGTCGGGCTCTGCTCCTGCAAGCAATCCAGGAGTGACTTCTGATGCTAACATTTCTGGAGTCGTTGCCGGGGACGAAGTTGAATATTTTCCCTGGGATTGAATGACAATGATTGGTTGATTCTGAAGGTACATCAGATATCAGAACTATTGAGATTTCTACTGTGCACCTGATGACTCCACTGGAGCGAACCCGCTGTTTTAACTGTGGCTTCCAGAGGCAAACACACTCGGTCTCATCCACAGTTGCCTCTAGCTACACATGAATCTGATCCAGAAGTAGTGCTTAGGAAAGGAAAGGCCCCCGAAGAAGAAATTTCCATCGCCGAACCAGGTAATCCGCCATCTCCTTTCGTAATAACTTTGTTTTCTCCTCCTCAGATTCTTGACCAGCCTCCTTCCGAGGTTTCCCATTTCCTAAACTTCGGGAGTGTTCCTGCTGAATTTTCCCCTCCTGGTCGGGTACCAAAGGGACGAGACCTTGTCACTCCCCTCTCCTCTGAAACTGTACCTTGGTGTTGGGCCGGGACCACTGGAGATCTTCCCTCTCCTATATTTACTACTCATGTGCAAAGAGAAGCACCTGCTGACTCAAGCTCGTTATCCTTCTCCTTAAATCCCCTTTTGTTTCCCACTCCACTCTGAAACTCAGTCCCAGTAGCCCCTTCGCGAACTCCTTCTCCTCCGAGTTCTCCTCCACCTAATATCCCTATGGTTGGTGCTAATCCCCCTATGAATAGAATGGACACCATAGTCACTGCCAGATACGCTCCCTTAATCCTACCCCATCCTATGAATCCTCTCCCTGCTGGGGATTACTTGAAATACATGCCCAAGTTCACTGGGGAAGGAGACATAACTGCTGAAGAGCACCCGGCTGCTTTCTAAAGTTATGCAAACAACCTCAACATTGAAAATGAAGATGTCTGGATGAGAGTCTTCATCCAGAGCCTAGATGGTGAAGTGAGGAAGTGGTTTAGAGGATTAGCTCCCGGATCTATTACTAGGATTGAAGCTCTAGATAGTGATTTCCTGAGGTAGTGGGGAGATAGGCAGGACTTTATGTATTACATGACAGATTTCGGGTCTCTGAAGAAGATGGATGGAGAGTCTGTCTCTGACTTCTCCAAAAGATTCAATAAGATGTATAATAAGATCCCTGCCGAGATAAAGCCATCAGAAGCCTCTGCCCAAATTTCCTATGCTGGTGCATTTGGCCTTGATTTCTGCCTTTTGCTGAGAGAAAGAAGAGCCACCTCCTTAGCCCAAATGCAAGATGCGGCCATAGAAGTAGAATCCAACATATTAGCAGCTGACAGACTGAGGAACAAGGCCGACTCTGACAGGAGAAAGGGAAGGTCAGAAGCCTCAACATCCGACCCAGCGGTGCCCCACCCTCAAATGGATGAGTTGACCAAGATGGTGAAGTCTCTGTTTGCAGAAATGGAGAGGATGAGGGCGGAAGGAAGGAAGATATATAAAGTCCCTCAGATCGCCAAAAATAAAGGAGGCTTCAGGAGGCCAAATAATTTTACTCCCCCCAATATGCAAACAGAGAGGGGAAGAGACAGAGAAGACCAGAAAATTCAGGCCCCTTTCCAAAACAACTTTGTGGCCGAAGGGGAAGAAGGGGAATCAGATGAGCTTGATCCTGAAATCCACTGCGTCGAAGACACTCCTCCTTTTCCTCACCTCACTCAATCAGAATATGAGGAGTCTCTCATGGACAGTCAGCTAAATGAACTGAGCAAGGGAGACAAGGCTGGCGGCAGCCGAGGCAGGTATAACCTGAGGTCCGACAAAAAGACAACAGCACCTGATATTCCCGAGCAGTCCACTAGAGCAGAGAAACCTGCTAATGAAGTAGCGGATGGTCACAGAGGTAAGAAGGCTCAACCCCTATCTCCCATTGTCCACCATCATGCCCCTGAAATAAGAGAGATCCCAAAGCTTACATTTCCTTTTAATTTTGAGCATGAGATTCAAAAGATCATGATCCCTGTGCCCCTCACTAAGCTAATTAGACATGGAGAATTTAAAAAACGTTTCTCTGAGATTTTACGGCCTGAAGCCTCATGCCTTCCCACAGACTCCATAAACCTCCAAGACAAAAAGCCAATAATTGTCCTCGGTCCCATGGTAGAATATAGAGATGACTCATCCCCTCCTTTTTACACATCCCTGAACATACATGATAAAGTGATACACAACTGCGTGATGGATTCAGGGGCTTCTCACAACCTCATGCCCAAAACTGTCATGGAAGAGTTAGGGCTAGAAGTCACCCGATCCTACCATGACCTCTACTCCTTTAACTCCTGGAGAGTTCAGTGTCTTGGAGTTATTAAAGACCTGGTTGTGACCATGTTTCAACTGCCCATGAAAAGTGTGGTCATGGATATCGTAGTGGTTGATGTCCCCCCCAAGTTCGGTATGCTATTGTCAAGATCTTGGATAAAAAGACTGGGGGGAACCTTACATATGGACCTCACAAATGCCACCATTCCAGTGTTTGGAGGAGAGCATAGAAGACTATATCGGGAAGCCCAACTGGCCTACATAATCAGTGATGAAGCTAACCCCACCAATCATCCCATCTTTGCCTTGGACAATGATTTAGGCTCCAGTTTACTACATCTCACCCATTCCCCCGAGCCTCCTCTCAAACTCAGAAAGTAGCCCACCATCTCCCCTAAACCTCCTTCTTCCATCACCCCTGTATGGAAAATGTTCTTTGATGGAGCCTCCTCCGGAGAAGGTGCCGGAGCTGGAGTGGTTTTTGTGTCACCTTCTCAGGAGACCATATCTCTGTCATACAAATTAGAATTCAAAGTTACCAACAATGTGGCAGAATATGAATCTCTTATCCTAGGATTAAGAGCCGCAAGGGAAATGGGAATTCAAGAGGTAGCAGTGTTCGGTGATGCAGAGTTGGTAGTCCAACAAATCAGAAACGCTTATCAGGCCAAACATCCTCGACTCAGAAGTTACAAGAATGAGGTATGGGATCTAATTGACAGTTTCTTCTCAGCATTTAACATTTCTTTCATCCCGAGGGAAGAAAACACAGTGGCAGATTCCTTGGCTACATCTGCAAGCCTTTTCAAAGTACCCTTGCCGCCCAAACTGAGGTATGATGTAGAAGTAAAATACAGGCCCTCCATACCTAACAATGTTAAGCATTGGAAGGTTTTTGAGGACGATCTTGAGATCAAGAGATTCTTGGAGACTATCGAGGAGTTTTCAGAGCTGCATATCGATCAATATTTTGTCTCTGAAGAAAGTTTGGATGGGGACGAGTTGCTGAGTAAAATAGCAAAACATGACATTATTCAGTTGCCTAGCAATCACATTCCAAGAGGACTGGTCCCATTAGAGAGACTGTTTGATAGGAATGATGTGGCACTAAAGGGGAGGATTTCAGATGATGATGCTGACACAGCTGAGTTCAATATTGGCACACAGGAGGAGCCTAAGTTTGTCAAGTTGTCAAAAATTTTGACCAAGGAACAGAGGGGTGAATATATTGATTTGTTGAGGGAGTTTGCTGATGTGTTTGCATGGACCTACGAAGACCTTAAGACATTTGACACACCATTCATTGAACACAAGATTCCGTTGAAAGAAGAGGCTAAGCCATTCAAGCAGAAGCTGAGACAGATAAATCCTATGTTGCTACCTGTCATGGAGAAAGAGGTTAAAAAGATGCTGGATGCCTGAATCATTGTCCCCTTGAGATATTCCGATTGGGTGGCCAATTTGGTTCCGGTGAGAAAGAAGAGTGGGGAAATCAGACTCTGTGTTGATTTCAGGAACCTGAACAAAATCTCAAGGAAAGACAATTATCCCCTGCCCAACATGGAGCACATATTGCAGAAGGTCACTGGCGCATCTAGGATATCCATGATTGATGGTTTCTCTGGCTACAATCAGATATCAGTCATGCCTGAGAGAGAAGACAGCCTTCACCACTCCTTGGGGCACATTCATGTATGCCAAAATGCCTTTCGGATTGATGAATGTAGGAGAAACATTTCAGCGGGCCATGGACATAGCCTTCATCGGAGAGAAGGACCAGTTTGTGGTAATATATCTAGATGACATCACAGTCTTCTCCAGGATGGATAAGGAACACTGTTGCCACTTGAAGAAGGTTTTCCTGAAGTGTCGAAGGTTTGGCCTATCTTTAAACCCCAAGAAATATTTGTTTGCCATGAAGGAAGGGAAGCTATTAGGCCATATAGTGTCAGCGGAGGGAGTAATAATTGACCCTAGTAGGGTAGAATCACTTCATACCTTGTCACTTCCCAGATCTAAAAAAGAGGTTCAGGCATTTTTGGGGAAGATTAATTTTCTGAGGAGATTCATCTCAAATTTCACTGAGTTGGTGAAACACATCACGGCCATGCTCAAGAAGGGAAATGAGGTGAAATGGACTACTGAACCCAGGGAATCTTTTGTCCAAATAAAGAAGGTGTTGACTAAGGCACCTGTGCTAATCAGTCCTGATTATTCTAAAGATTTCCTAATTTTTTATTTTGCTTCCTGCGATACAGTAGCAGTGGTCTTGTTGCAGAAAAATGATCAAGGGAAAGAGCAACCTATCGCCTTCTATAGTAACGCATTGAGAGATGCAGAACTCCGGTACGAGATCATGGAGAAGCAGGCCTATGCCCTAGTGAAATCTCTCAAATCTTTCAGAGTCTACGTCCTGCACTCAAAAGTCACTGCATACATTCTTTCAGCCTCTGTGAAGGACATTCTCATGCAGCCTAACATAGACGGAAGAAGGGGTAAGTGGATCACCAAGATCCTAGAGTTTGATCTGGAAATCAAGCCCACCAAGTTGATAAAAGGGCAGGGTTTAGCCAAGTTGCTGGCTGAATCCAATTACGAGGCCTTGTGAATTAATTTCATCAACGAACAAGTTGATCCATCCAACGAGTATTTCCAGAATGCTTTATCACTAGCAGCATGCCCCTGGTACAAAGATAACTTGTATTTTCTGTAAGAATTGAGGCCTCCTGATGGAATGGAAAAGAGAAAGGCAAGATCTCTAAAGCTCAAGGCAGTCAGATATTGTCTCACCGACCAAACTTTGTATTGGAAGGACCCTTTAGGGGTATTTTTAAGGTGCCTGGACCCACAAGAAGCCCAGAAAGTTACATTTGATTTCCACAGTGGCCTTTGTGGGGGGCATCATTCCTGGAAGACCATGGCCCATAAGATCCTCCGAGCTGGGTATTACTAGCCCACTCTATTCCTTGATGTCTGCAGAGGAATCAGAGCTTGCATCAAATGCCAGAAGTTCTCGGGTAAGAAGCAGCTCAAATCCCTACCATTGAAGCCTGTAATGGTTTCAGCACCCTTTCAGCAGTGGGATTGGACTTCATCGGAGAGATCCATCCTCCCTCAAGTGGCCAACACAGATGGATGCTCACTGTGACGGATTATTTCACCAAGTGGATAGAGTTTGTTCCCACCAGGAGCGCTTCCCACAAGGTAATCATTGGGTTCTTGGAGGACCTCATCACAAGGTTCGGCTGCCCAAATAAGATTGTCACCGATAATGCATCCGCTTTCGGGTCTGAACCACTAGCCAAGTTCTGTGAACAGTTCGGGATCAAACTGATTCACTCCACCCCATATTATCCATAGGGAAATGGTCTAGTAGAGTCCTCCAACAAAAGCCTGATAAGGATCATCAAAAGACTGTTGGAGGATAACAAAAAGGCTCGGAACTCGAAGCTGAAATTCGCTCTATGGGCCGATCGAGTAACCACAAAGAGATCTATAGGCACCTCCCCTTTCCAGTTAGTATATGAAGCAGAGGCTGTCCTCCCTTCTCAACTAGCCATTCCTGTAGAAAAATTCTTTCAGGGTTATCAAGAAGAGCCTAATGACATGGTCAGAAGGATCCATCAACTCGTAGAAGTCCAGCAGGTTAGAGAGCAGGTGATGATCAGGGTTCAGGACCATCAGCAAAGGATCGAGCGGGTTTTCGATAAGAAATCCAACAAGGAGGAGTTCCAAATAGAAGACCTGGTACTGAAATGGGACGCTCCTAAGCAAGATAAGGGAAAACACGGAAAATTTGAAGCCCTGTGGATTGGGCCTTTCAAAATATCTGAAGTCTTCTCAAATAACACATATCAACTAAAAGATTTGGAAGGCGAAGAAGTTTTCAGGAGCCCAGTAAATGGGAATTTTCTTAAAAAATGTTTTGTCTGAGCCTTCAGTGGTTCCTATGTTTTGTAAATACTTTCCTTTCTATTATTTGCTTTTACTTCTATTTGTTTCGGCTTAGTAAATGACTCCATAACCCAACAACAAGGCACTGGAACTGCAAAATGAGTCCTTAGATCATCACAGGGATGACTCTATCCCCCATGGAGCCTAATGTTAGCAACATTTCTTGTCTTCGGTATCAAGATACACAGGTTTGTAGGTTGCTCGAGGAGCGCCCCAGAGCAGCGCATAAAGGAAGTCCTTTTGGACAAAATCAAGCGAGCGGGCACTTCGTGCTTCAGCAGAAAGAGTTCAACGACAGATCTAAACAATGATTGATGGGTAATTGCAGAGTAACCGAGCCGCATCAAGAATAGCGCTTAAAGTTTGAAGGAGGACAATGGTCGGGATCCTTCGGGAGGCACTTGCGAAGTTACGAGGGCCGTTGATCGTGGTCAATACAAGCACTTCAGTTATTTCGTGAGCTCGGGGTTCGTGAGTTTGAAGGGCGAACCATATCCCTTTTGGTTGTGCGAAGCTCTGAGTTACGAAAGGTGCCCGGAGGAGGTCAACCTTCGCTGACCATCGCGTCTCGGGACTTCGCGAGGAAAGAATGCTAAAGTTCGACGCTCCAACTCGCGAGGCCGTGAAGTGCGAGAGGTTAAAGTGGGGCCCATAACAGCGTCGGGTGAATTTGGGACCGTCAGATTTGAGGGACGTGTGTCGCTCAATTGGGTCGTCTTAGAATTTCGCCCGTCGCAGCTCCAAAGTGCAAAAGGCAACGCTATTATGCTCCGATGCACGAGATGTCAAGGAAGTCCCAGATCTGGGCCCACCGAGGTATCGGGTAAGTTCTGAGCCGTTGGATCTGGGGAAATGCGTGGCGCCAACTCAAGCTACTTGGGCACTTCTCTCATCGCGATTCTAAGACGCATGGATCAGCTCCTCTTTGTGCACGAATGTCGAAAGCACTTTGGGATATATACAGGGTCGCGGCCCGCAGTCGTTTGGAAGGAAAGGAGCTATGCGAGAAGGAGGCCAAAGGCACCGAGTCTAATTGCTGAGCGGATCATTTGATCTTCAGGTATCATCTGATGTGATCTTGATCCCATCTTTCGCCTGAAGTAAATGAAGGCGAGAAGGGGTAGGTGAGACCTCCCCTCATACATTAAGCGTAAGGTATGGAAAATCTAGCAAGTGATCCGTTCGAGAGGATCCTGTGTACCCAGTTCCTCAAAGAAGCCATGCCGAAGTCTGCGAAGAGACAGAAAAGTCTGCACACGCTAGCTCAACACTTAATAGCTCAACTACCCCCCCCCTGCAGGGGCCATGCGCAATTAAGGTGGAGACAAACAGAGAAAGACTGTCTGAATTTGACTGAAAAGACACCAAGCCTTGGGTGTCTAAGCATGCCTCTGTTGGCCGAATTTTCCTGAGTATATAGACTCAGTCTTTGTAATTTTGTAATCTATCGATGGTTGAGCAAAGCTCTCGGTTGTAAAGTTTTAAGGAAGCACTATTATTCTGGTTATATGTGAACTTTTGAGACTTCTTACCTTATGAATGCCAGTTTCTTTCATGTCTTTGTTTACACTGTGTTAGAGCAACTCGGAATTGGAGGATCTAGTCGAGTTGTGGCTATTATAGGATGATGTTGTAATGGATCACTGTAATAGTTGCCTTGTCTCTAATCATTTCTTGTGATTTCCCCAGCGCTGAGTGACTTGGAATTGGAGGATCCAGTCAAGTCCCCTCTCAGTTCCTTGAGACCCTGAACCAAGCGGATCTTGCATTCAGAGTCTTTCTTCTGCAAACGACCGAAAGCCTATTTTCCAAAGTCATTTGTTCACCTTTCTCACTAAGTCTTCCACCTGGTCATCTTTTAATCAACTCACTGGCTAAATTTAGGATTCCAGACCTCCTTTGTTCCTCACATACTAGACCCAGTCCCTGAGTTAGAACGATATCTCCTCGAGTCTTTATCTCCATTTGATCACCCCTTGATAAACAAATCATGACATTAAACTGATGGGTATCAGGCTCTGCTCCTGCAAGCAATCCAAGAGTGACTTCCGACGCTAACACCTACTTGATAGGGTTTACACATTGAGTCTTGGCACTTTGATATTCTCAGAATATCTTTTACTGCCTTGAGGTTTTTGAGCTTGATTAAGTGGTCAAAGTTTAGATTTCCAAGTCTCCTATGCCATAACCAACTTTCATCATGTTTCCTTAGATTCCATTCTTCTCTATTTTCTTTCAGCACATATACATTACTTTATGTCCTTATGCCTTTGGCCACCACTTGTCCTGAGTTGGCAGACTTTAGCTTGCAGTCCTTGGACATGAACAACACCTCGCATCCTCTGTCACACATTTGACTTACACTAAGCAGATTAGGTTTCAGACCATCCACAAGTAGAACATCTTGGGATTTTCCTTTTCCATTACTTAAGCTCACCATCCCTTTTCCTTTTATTTTCCCCGGAGCATCATTTCCAAAGGTTACACTTCCTGATTTGCTTTCACTTAGAGATAGAAACTTGCCTTTGTCTCTCATCATGTGTTTGGAGCATCCACTGTCTATATACCAAGGGTTCATTTTTCTTTGAGAAGAAAATACTAATCCACACTTGTTACTTTCCTTCTTCTTCCAAAACTTGACATTTTCGGCAGGGGATTTCAAATCTGGTTCATAGTTCCTTAACCGACAGTCAATAGATTTATGTCCAAAGTTATGACAGGTGTAGCATTCAACCTCATTATTCAATAAGTCAAACTTATTGTTGCAGTGTTGCCTACTTATTGACTGTTGATTATTTCTTGGCCTCCTTAGTTGTATGTGTCCAGACTTAATTTGGTAATTTGTAGTCCGTGAAGAATTATTACTTGACTGTATCATTCTTTGTTGTGGGAAGTATTTATTCCTTTGAAACCTTAATTGCTCATGTCTAAGTCTTAAGGAACAATTTACAGCTTTGTGACCAAAGTTATAACAATAGAAACAATAGCCATAGAAAAATTCTTTGTACCTGGAAAATGGTTGTCTTCTTTGAGAAAATCGATTTCTTTCTTGCTGATGATGTCTTTCAGCAGAGAGAGCATTGTTTCTTCATTCTACAGATTCAATCATGGCACCTTTTTCTTTACTCGTCCTGGGTGGCTGATTGTCTTCCTTTGTTTTTGCAGGTTTGTTATTGTCATTGGTTGCACTTTTGACAAACTTGATGGGTTCTTCATTTCCTGGCTTCCCACTTCTTGATCCCTCTTCATAACCCAAACCAGTTTTCAGCCTTGGATTCCTTTGTTGATTCAGAATGGTGGCTAATCCTTCTGAGGCTTTGATACTTGACAGATTCTGACTATACAAGGATTGAAACTTCTCCATTTATTTTCTCGTTTTCACTACTTCTTGTTCTAATGATTCACATCTTGCCTTCTTTTTTGATAGCTGTTGTTTTAGAATCTCTTCGATTTTCTTTGCCTCTTCCAATTCTACTTTTAGTAGGACAAGGTCTTCATTAGGTTCTTTACTGTCTTTCTCGAACTATATCAACAATTGTCTTTGCTTTCTATTCTTGATTCTTAGTCTGTCAATCTCTTCCAATGCACTGATCAGTTCTCCTTCCATGTCAACCACGGCTTCTTCTTCATTCACATCACTCCCTGTCCTATTATTGTCATAGTCCTCTTTGGCCATAAGTATGAAGTCATTTAGTTTATCTTCAATAGATGAATCGTTGTCTTCTTCATCTGAAGGATCATCATCATTGTTTGCACAAAGGCTTTTCTTCTTAAAGTTATTCTCTTTAAAGAAATTTATGTGTTTGTATTTCTCCTCATCATCACAAGTCTGATCCTTTCCTTTGTGGGGACATTTATTTGCAAAATGACTTATCCTTCCATAGTTAAAGCATTTGAAAGGTAGTTTACCTTTGTATTTTCTTGATCCCTTCTTCAGTCTCTTCACAAATTTTGCTTCAATTTTATCGGGCTAAGAATCCTCATTCTTGTCTGCTTTAAATGATTCTTCTCTAGAGGTGGGTTTATCTTTAACTATTCTCATTTCATATGCATTCAATGTTCCTAGAAGTTGGTCAAACTGCAAGGTTTTTAGATCATTAAGTTCTTCTATAGCAGAGACCTTCAGGTTGAACCTATCTAGGAGAGATCTCAATATTTTCTGAACTAAATAAGATTCCCTAATTGTTTCACCAAGTGACTTCATTGCATTTACCATTTCTTCTACTCTCAGAAAGTATTTTCCAACAATTTCATCTTCCTTCATCTTCATCTGTTCAAACTGTATTCTGTAGGTTTGAAGCTTTGCATCCTTTACCTTCTCATTACCCTCATAACTGCTAATGAGTTTGTCCCACATTTCTTTGGCAGTTCCTAGGTGCATAACTTTTACG
>ML888106.1:0-13491 GCA_009831015.1 Picea engelmannii | reverse complement strand
TAAGAAAGTAAATTTCAACACTATCCTATCTTTGTAGCATGTGGGCATGTATGAGCCCATTACAATCTTAAGATGTGTTTTGAAAAATAAACTAAGAGGAGTCTCGAGGGGGGTTTTGTCCTCTCTGAAAGATTTTGTCTTTTTAAGGGAGATGAAATTGTCCCACAACCTCTTTTTGATTCTCAAGATCGCTTTGAAGCACGAGAGAAGAGCATACTCAATGATTGATATCCAATTTCTAGTCCCAATGCAAGTTTTATATGTGATGTAGAATGATTCCAACTTAACTTTAGTCAAAGTGAGCCATCCATGTGGAAAAAAAAAAAAAAGAGGGAAAGTTATGATTTTAACCCCTAAGTTCCTATGTGCTTTGACTAATCCCTTTATATGGAGAGGGAATGTAAGTGTAGTGAAGATTACAACATGCATGGAAATTTTAAGAAGGCTATGGACCCTCCACAAATCACAAAAAGGATTACAATGTATATTTTGTTTGCACAGGTGCATGGGTCTCAGAATAGACAGAGGCACTCTAAGAACCAATGTACGAACTAAAAGAGACTGATGGGTGCAGGTGCACAGAAGGCATCGAGTAATAAGGTGATTTTGGCGCACGTACACACGATGCACAACTGTGGGCCGATAAACCTACACACAACTGTCACACGGTCGTGAATAAAATTTCGGATGAAAATCCTTCAACTCAGCTTTGAATTTGTCTTCCTGTAGGTCGGCTTGGGCCGGTTATGGTAACTACAAGTTAAATAAAAGGAAACAAGAGCTAAAATAACCCAAATGGGGTAGGAAATTGATACATTTCCCCAGTGGAGTCGCCAATCTATTGCATCTCTTTTGTCACTTGAGTGATCAAATTAGAGATGTTTACAGGCCTAGTTGGGTTATCTAGGCAACACAATAGTAAAGGAAAGGGTTAGAATAATAAAGAATAAAAAAACTAGGCTAAGAATTAAACTAGGAATGATAAAAAAAATTAAACTATAGTGCATAAGGACATAAGAACAAGAAGAAAACAAGACTCATGTCACCAATGGAAAGGATTGTATTAGTGAAAATAAAACACCAAAGAGAAAGGGAGAATTTGGGTCCCCTCTTCCCCTAAGGGAGGGCTCTTGAACCCCCAAGATTGAGCTCTTATTACAACTTGAAAACTTGAAAGAAATGGTGAAAGAATCCCAAGCTAATTCACTCAAAAGGTGATGTGAATAGCTCGTATGGAATGGTGCTAGTATTCTCTTGATGAGAAAAGAGGATTCTCCAAGAGAATAGCAGCGGGATAACCTTACAAATGAATTCCTTGAAATGTAGTGCACCCATGGCCTCTTTTTATAGCACAACTTTGAGGTATTATGCAACCATATTTTAGTGTGAACAAGGGGCTATTTAGGTCACTTTTATGTCTTTGACCAACCACCCAGCCGGATTCAGCTGAGATTTGGATGTCAAATCGACTTGGAAGATGAACCAAAAGTGGGTGGGAGGTCGACCAACATCATAAATGCTTCATTTTGAGGTGTGCACGGTTTTTTGCGTCCACAGTCGCACATCGGGCGCATGTGCATTTTTCTAGCGTTTTTTGATGGTGCATATGCACATGCTCCCTGTATAGTCATAATGCATCCTAATTTTATAATTGGTTGTATAGTTTTGGACCTTTTGGGAATGCATTTTTGGTAATTTTGGTCCATGGGTGAACTAATAGTTGTTTGAAGATGATGGATTCCTCTAACCATGTGCAAACAAGATTTCAGTGATAACATGGATAATGGTGTCCACCCACCTATTCCACTGGCTCGAAAAATATTTTTCCACCTTTGAAGTGTTTCGACATTTGTTTGGGCTCCAAATATCTGGGGTCGTTTTGAGGCCCTAAATGACGTTTTTTGGGGATTTGGTGTCCAAGGGTCTTACAAAAGCACTGGCTTGGACCAGTAAAAAAAATTTCTTCTCGGTTAGGCTTTTCCAACAGTGTATCAAGTGCCCCAAACGTATATTTTATGCAAACGTTATGCCCTTGGGAAGTTGATGCATCAACTACACCCATCAGGGCCCACAAACCTTTTGGATTTTCATCTTCAAGGGTTAGGGTTTTGGATTTTACTTGTGTTAAAAAGGCCTTTGGATCCTCATTGTAATAATAATCTTCTTACGGATGTGAGTAGCTATCGAATCTCTTCTCAAAGATAAGTTGTGACAATTCTAGCGAGTCTTTCACTCTGTATTTTATAGTCTTTGTACATTTTCTCTCATTAATAGAAAATTGTGTATTACCGTATATTACTATTCATGGTTGCATCTCTGATAAATTTATGTTATATTATTGAATATATGAGATATCTCTGTACATTCCTTTATTATATATCCTCTCTCATTTCATGCCGAAAATAATCTGGATCACTCCCTAAAAACTTTTCAACTTTCAAGTGTCTTTCTCCTTTACCCGAGCCTTGCTTTTATAATTGTGAGTTATATCTCCAAAGTTGTTGCATGTTGAGATTACTTCTCACACTCACTTGAGATTTAGAAACATGCTAATCACTTTTAACACTTTCCTTAAATAAATCAAATATCTAATTAGACAATTAATTAATAAAATCATTTTACTTTAATAATTACTTGAACTAAATTAATTCAAGAGTAGAAGGCTTTAGATGATTTCCACACATCTAGACACATAGACCTATGTGGAAATACTTGTCTGATTCTATCACTATAATAAACACTCCCTCTTAGTGAGGAAGGTATTATGCACCATTCCAAGTCTATCTCTGAAAAACACAAACTTCCCTTTCACCAAGGGTTTGTTCAAAATATATGAAGCTTACTCACCTGTGGAAATATATTGAATCTTCATAGCTCCCTTCTTGATCCTATATTGAATGAAGCAGTATATGATATCAATATCATTAGAACTGTCATGAAATACTGGATTCTACGATAGTTTGATGAAACTCTGATTATCACAGTATATCAACATAGGCTCCAACTCCTAGTCAAATAACCATGTAAGCAACTTACTAATCCAAATAGATTCAAAACTATCCATACTCACTGCCATATACTCTTCCTCTATTAAATTGAGTGCCACAAAAGTTTTATTCCTATTGAACCAAGTAATCATTGTTGATCCCAAGATGAACAATCACTTTGAGGTGATATATCTATGTACTACAATTCCTGCCCAATCCGAGGTGCTCTTTCCATGTACTGCAATTCCTTAAACCTCTAGTCCATTGTCTCCAAGATACCTCAATCCTATTAGAAATTTGGTTTTCATTGATTTCAACCATATAATAATCATTTCAACTCTAGAAGAAGCCTCAAAGAAAGTCCAAGAATCCCATAGAAGTGATGTATTTATTTGAAGTAATAAGTGATGGGTTTATTTGAAGGAATATCCAAATCGGTCCCTTTATGGAATAAATTTAAGCATGGACCTCATGGGAAGATGCTTTGAAAAATAATACAAGAAGCACCAAAAGTGTCGTCATAAAGCCTGAAGTTGTCTGAGGAAAACGAGGATGAAGAACATTGAAAATACATGAAAAACCCTCATATATGGATAGTCCTCTTCATGTTGTTTCCAATGGTAGGTGGTATGCCATGTGGTTCTTCATGGTTTAGAAGTTATTCCCTCATAAATTTTAAAGCCTCATAGTATGGTGAAGAAGCCCTTAAATGGTTGCAACAAGAAGTTATAAGTCAGCCCCAAAATATGGAAATGAAAAAAATTGTTGCAAAAAAGAAGTTACAGGTCGGCCCTAAAGTCAAGTAAAGAAGTCACTTGGAAAAGTATAAATACACATCATAGAGCCTCTCATACGAACACAATCAAGTTAATTGAATCTTTATCAAGTGAGAAAGCGATCTCGTGGTGAATTTGAAGAAACAAATAAGGGAGAAGGTATCATGGTTGCAGATGGGAGAAGGGTTTTCTGATGAACCATAATTGAGAAGACCCTCATGGGTCAGGTATAGGGTGTCCCACAAGGCCCCCACGAGTTGTCATGGTGTTGTCACATGAGGCATTGGGAGATGACCAAATTTGTCCAATGATACTAAGGAAAAGTTTAATGAACAGTCCATTCCTTTGTTGTTGAATATGAAGAGTGTATGTTAGTCGGTAATGGTATGCACTAGGTTGTTCAAATGTTGAAAGGTATGCTCTTATACATTTTTTAGGCTTGTACCTTGATGATTTGGAACATGATTTTGGCACATGGTTTGAGGAGTGTATTGGATATTTGGAACATGATTTGAGGTGTATTTTGGTATATGCTTAAGGCATATCATGGAGGTCATTTGGCACATGGATAGAGGAATAAATTGGTGATATTTTAGTATATGGTTTATGGAATATATCTTGGTAAATGGTTGATATACATCATGAATGATCTGGTGTATATTTGAGGAACATATTTGATACATTGTTAGATTCATATCTTGGTGATGTTGGCACATGTTTGAGGTATATTCATTGATTGTTTTGGTACATGCTTGAGTCATGTCTTGGAGGCTCTTTTGGAACATGGATACATATGTTTGAGGCATATATTTGATACATGTATGAGGTATATGGTTCTATGCACATATTGATGTTGGCACATGCTTGAGGCATGCATTTGTTATATATTTTATGGAATTTATGGTAGACATATATTAACACATGGTTTGATGCACATCTTGGTGATGGCGTTGTTGTATGATTTATGTGAGTGCATCTGGTCTTGTTGATGATGATGTTGATGATTAGGTATTTATATTAGTGACAATTACAATGATAGGTTGAGTATGGCCTAATGATGATGATGTATCGGTATCAGTGACAATGATAGTGACATGTTGGGTATAAATGACAATGATAGGTTGATCATCAATGACAATGACAGTGATAGTGATAGATTGATTATCGGTGACTAGTTTATTATCAGTGAAAATGCAAGTTTGAGTGATAGTTTGAAGTCTCCATTTATATTTCAGGGTGTTAGGGTGGTGTAAGGAAGGAGATCGAATTATCCTTCAGGTTGGTTCCTGTAAACTAGGAGGTTGGATCTTCCTTCTAGTTGAAGATGGAGAATACAACGAGTTGGAGCTTCCTTCAGGTTGGAGCCTGTAAATCAAGGGGTTGGAGCCTCCTTCCATTTGGATTTGGAGAATCTAGGGAGTTGTAGATTCCTTAAGTTTGAATCCTATAAGCAAGTGTTTGGAGCCTCCTTCCAATTGGTACTGGAGAATTTTGGAATTTGGTGCTTCCTATGAATGTAATATTTTGATAGATAATAAATCATTTCATGGTTTTCTCTCATTTTGGTTTCCACGTAAAATTTGTAGATTTTAACCTTGTACAATATTTACTACAAATAGATTTTCGGTAAAATAACATAAAAGATACAATGGCAAATACAAACATTACATAGATATTTTTCCCCTGGAAACCCAAACAGGGAAAACCAACATATTCTATATTCAATCTTGGTATTACATTGTTTACAATAAAATATACATATAGGAGCCAACGAAATACAAAACCCTAACCCAATGACCTGGATTAGTCAACAACCCTAATTCCTTAACTGGAAATAGAAAACCATCGGCAAAGAAACCATGTGACGAAAAACCACCTAAATATGTGACATGTTTCCCAAGGGAAAAAAAATCTCGGGTGTGTTGCCCCACTGCTCCCCCCCTCAAACTCCTCTGTGTGCCCGACACAACGCACAAACACTACTTCTCTTGAAAAGAATATAACACATACCCAAAAAAAATCTGGTGTACTATGTATCTCTTGTTATATGTTATGCATTATTGAATGTAATTATTCATGATATATTGAATGCAATCATAAGTGATAACTGATTTATAAAGTGATGATTATATGTTCTAGTTAAAAGTGGTAAAAAGTAGTAACAATTGCTCAATATTGATTCACCCCCCCTCTCAGTATTGGTGAATATTCCAATAGTTGGTATTAGAGTAGGTTCCTTCAGAATCAGCCTAACCATTGGAAGGTATATCATGGAGTTCATAGATAATGGAACGCCAATGTTTGATGGTAAAAACTATGTCTTCTGGAATATACAAATGAAAGAATTTTTATAGGAACAAGGGTTTGATGTTTTTAAATCAATTTCTACAAGATACACCTCTTATTTGAAAGGCTGTGTGGAAATAGTATTCATGAAAATCCTAAGTATGGAAAATGTGATTTTCGTAGAAGAAGAAGAAGAAGAAGAAGAAGAAGGTAGGACTCAGGAGTGCACAACTAAGGAATAAAACAGATGAATAAAGAAGATAGTAAAGAAGAGAATAAATAAAGAAAAGAAAGTAGGAGAAAATCAAGGATAATAGTCTGATGTGATAACGATAGAAATATGCACAAAAGAAGGAAGAAAAACATTCAGAGTGCAAGAGTAGCATGAAGAAATAAAAGAAGGAAAAATAATCCCAATCAATGAGTCAAGTTGAATTGTCATGTGAAAAGTAGGGTTTTAAACCCTAGGATTTATGTATAAATATGTAATGGGTTGGGAATACATGGGTTCTTTTGTTCCTCTGTTGTTCTATTCAAGAGGAGAGTGATATAATAGGTCACAAAGAGAAGAGTTAATGTCTAAATTTTGAGGAGATGTTGTAGAGAGAGAGAGGCTTGCAATGCAAAGTGTCTAGGACAGATGAAAGAAAATATAACATGATGTATATATGCTGACAATAACTCTCATTGAAGGTGTAGGTTGAGAAGGACAAGGTAAATCAATGCATTGGATAGATAGAGGAGCACATAGAGGAATTTTTCAAGTCAATACTAGACAACGCACAAGAAGAGGTGCACTTACAGGAAGAGGAAAAAATTGGGAAGATCATGCAAGCGATTGAAAACTACAAGAGTCGTATAATGAACTTGATGGAACAATTAAACCCAAGCACACCACCAAAAGTGAGCTCATAGAGAGAAAAGGAAGTTGCAAGGGACATGGAGAGCATGGCGTAAAGTATTAAGGACATTACAGAGTTACATGACAAAATTGCACAACTTTGGAAAAGTCTGCAAGAGGATGAAAAGTTGCAGGCACTGGTGTAACGTCCCCGGCCATCATCCCACTACCAGGCAACACTAATATGCGGAAACATTCTCATACTTATATATATAACTTTCATTAAATAAAATTAACACATTTAACTAAACAATACAGAGTAATCACAGGATTATTGTTGACATACAAAAATAATGGAATTAACAGTCATTCATAATTTCAACGTAATACATGATAATATTGCAAGCATCACATAGATGCATTTTAATTGAAATTAAACACATAATGATACTTGTGTTTGAAATTGTAGTAACTCCACTAACTACGTGCAAACCTTCTATGAACCTCCCAACCTTAGACCACCCTGCTCATCACGCTCAGTAGTGAGTCACCCTCGAGCTGGGACTAAGCTCCACCCAAGGCAAGGGAATCCTAGACTTGGTTGCGTTTATAGGAAAAATGCATAGAGAAACTGGAAGGATTCTCTCCAGCAGCCTTCTTATGTCCACTACTCACATAATCTCATTCCCCACATGCTCGTTCCACCTGAGAGTATACACCTTCACAAGCATATTCCATCGGTGCTTCACCGCCCTCTTTAGGTCTTGGCAACAGGCTAGATCATGAATTCTCAGAGATTTGTAACTGGTGTTGGACTTTCTCTGGGAGAAAATCACTTCCCAGTAGACTCTCTCACCGAGGGAGAACTACTCACATGCCTGACAACTTGCCTCTTCAACCACGGGCCTAACAAACCAGTTCTTCAACTAGTTTTCAACTCAATTCCCACAAGTTCAGGATAAGAACAACAACAACAACATTTTTGTAACTCACAGGGGATAGCAGCGACAACAAAATTGGGTGTGGATGTCCAAAAATGGAAATAGTCCACTAAGACGCAGCACGATTCAGGTAGCACATAGAACAACAACCCAAAAAGTTAAGCACAAAATCATATTTGTAGTGTGGATAAAATGGGTTCATAGGAAACACAGGAGGCATGGCTCAGTCCACGATTTTTCCACTGGATTTCAGAGTGCGTGACAAGAAAATTAAGCAGAGGTTGATCACAGACTCAAAACACTTCAGACAATGGACAACATAATGGGGGATGAATGAAGAGACTAGATGAAAATCATGGTCTCAAACAACCAATGGCAGAATGGAGGACAAACGCAGAGACCATACAGAATTCACTATCTCAGACAAACGACGACAGAATAGAGGACAAACCACCATCAGGGCCCAATTCTTGGGTTAAATTTCATGTGCCTGGGCCAACACATGTCACCCACAAATTTCCATGCACTCCATCAAGTATGTGTACCATTTTTCACATGTTGGAGTTGCATGCCTTGACTATTCCAGGACTTAGGATAAACACATACCTTTCACACCACTTTGGAATAATAATAAATTATTATTCCCAAGGACTTAAGCCCCTAAGCTTAGCCCCTCTTTCCAACCTTTCATCCCCCTTTCCCTTACCCATATTGTGGAATCTTAGTCCCCCATCTCTCTTTCTTTGTGGTTGGTCTGCACATGGCGATGTTTAATCTTTATTAATGTTCTGCATAATTACATATACAAAAACAGTCTCCTAGCCTTTAACACTTAGGCTCTCCAGCCTAATAAACACATAAGCCCACTAGGTTATCAATACTCATCTCACCAACCTACAAACCATGACTTACAATTCATAAACATGATCACAATTCATAAACATGATTACAACAGGGCTCGTCCTTGGGGATATTACAATCCCCTCCCCTTATTTTTTCACTGTCCTCAGTGAAACTTTTACACAACATCACCAAGATTTTCAAAATATTCAAAAAGATGCAGATATTCATCCTGTATAACATATTCATGTTCCCAAGTCATGTCCTTAGTACCGTACTAGGTCCACTGCACCTTTACAAGCCCTATGGCTCAATTTTAGAGTTGTTTTCTTTTCCGGTCCAATATGTGCACAAGATGCACTTCCAGGACACCTTCTTTCTCCACCTGAATCAAATTCCAATTGATTACATGATTAGCATCCGGTATATATTTCTTAAGCAATGAAACATGAAACACACTATGTAGTCATGGATGCAGGTAATGCAAGCATTTATGCAACTGGCCCAATACTTTCTAGGATTTCAAATGTCCCACAAAATATGGCTGCCAATTTGGAGCAACTTCCTAGCTTCAAGGAACTTCTATTGGCTTTTACTTTCAAGAACACATGGTCACCCACTTTAAACTCTCTATGGGATTTGTTCTTATCAGCATAAATTTTCTGCCTGTCTTGGGTGGCCTTTAAATTCTTCTTAATTTCCAACATTTTCTATTCCATTTCCTTGAGAAACTCTAGCCCAACTATTGCCCTATCAACTGGATTATCCCAACTTACTGGAGTATTTCACTTTCTGCCATAAAGTGCTTCAAATGGGCTCATCTTCAACGATGCTTGATACCCATTGTTGTAGGCGAATTCTACCAAATGTAGGTAGTCTTCCCATTTCGATGGTTTGTCCATCACATACATCCTTAACATGTCTTATATTACTATATTCACCCTCTCAGTCTTCCCATCAGACTCAAGAAGATAGGTTGTGTTGAAGTTCAGATTCGTTCCAAACCCCTTGAATAACCCTTTCCAGAAATTTGAGGTAAATTTTGGGTCTCTGTCAGACACAATTGTCTTGGGAATTCCATGCAATCGTTTTATTTCCCTCATAAAAATATCAACAACATTAGCTTCCTTGTGAGTAGTCTTTAGTAGAATAAAATGTGCATCTTTCGTAAGCTTGTCCACCACCACCATGATTGAATCATGTTGCTTTCCTGTTCTGGGAAATCCTGTGATGAACTCCATTTTCACCACTTCCCACTTCCACTCAGGAATGGGTAAAGGTTGCAAAAACCCTCCTGGGTTCTTGTGCTCATCTTTAACCTTCTGGCACTCCATACATCTGGCGATGTATTCAACAATATTTTTCTTAATACTTGGCCAAAAGTAATGGCTCTTGACTGCTGACACAATTTTCTGATATCCAGGGTGCCCAACATAACACACATTATGAATTTCATTCAAAATCATAAGTTTCAAGTCCTGGACATTAGGTACATAAATTATGTTCTTGTACAAAGTTGTTTCATCAGTTTCCAATTTATAAGTTTCCACTTTCTGTGGCATCTCACCTTGTTGTAGTTTTGCTACCAATTCCCTCTACTGCAAATCTGCATTTGCAGCTTCCAAAATTCTTCTTTTAATATCAATTTGGTACATGCTAATGGTTGTAGCATGTAATTCATGTACTTTCATGTTGAGTGCATCAGCCACTTTATTCTCTTTCACTTTGATATGCTTGATATCAAAATCATACTCAATGGAAACTCCAACCACCTACTTTGTCTAGCATTCAAATTTGGTTGATCAAACAAATACTTTAGACTGTTATGATTTGTTCTCAGTTCAAACCTCCTTCCCATGAGGTAATGCCTCCATTTATTTAGAGTGTGTACTATGGCTGCCAACTAAAAATCTTGAGTTACATAGTTCCTTCCGTGCTCTTTCAAATTTATGGATTCATAAAAAATTATGAATCCATTCTGACTAAGGACTGCTCCCAGTCCTTTTTTGCGTGCATTTGTGCATACTATGGAATCTTCATTTGGGTCAAAAATTCTTAGGATCGAAGCACTTTTTAATAGTTTCTTCAATTGTTGGAAGCTTCTCTCACAATCCTTTGTCCACTAAAACGTCTTCTCCTTCCTTTGTAAGGAAGTGATAGGGTGAGATATCCTCGAAAACCCTGTGATAAACCTTTTGTAATAACCAGCTAGAACCATAAAGGATTTGAATTCCATCATGTTCTTTGGCACTTACCATTCTCTAATGGACTCAATATTCTTAGGATCTATAACTATCCCATCCTGCGAAATAATATTCCCAAAGTAATGGATCTGCTCCTGGTAAAACACACAATTTCTCAACTTGCCATACATTTGGAGCTCTCTTAGCAACTGCAAAACCATCCTCAAATGTTGTTCATGCTCTTCCTCTGACTTGGAATACACTAGAATGTCATCCAGGAATACTATGACAAAATTTTCTAGATAGTCCTTGAATACACCATTCATTAGGCACATAAAAACAACAGGTGTGTTCGACAGCCCAAAGGACACCACTGTGAACTCATAATAACTATAAATGTTTCTAAAGACGGTCTTGTTGATATCTTCATTATTTATCCTTACCTAGTGATATCCTGACCTGAGGTCTATCTTCAAAAATATATTTGCATTCTTCAACTGACCGAAGAGGTCATCAATCCTCGACAAACGATATTTGTTCTTCACCGTTACTTTGTTCAATTGTCTGAAATTGAGACATAATCTCAGTGTCCAATCCTTCTTCTTCCCAAACAAGATCAGGGCATCCCAAGGTGAAACACTTGGGCATATATACCTCTTCTTCAGAAGCTCTTCAAGCTGCAATTGCAGTTATTGCAGATCTGGCGTACTCATTCTATAAGGATATTTTGACACTGGAGCTTCTCCAGGCATCAAGTTTACAGAGAAGTCGATATCTCTTTTCGAAGGTAGTCCAGGTACCTCCTAAAATAAATATTCAAAATGTTTTAGTACTACATGATCTCCAATATTTGTCACCTCATCCTTAGATGCTTCCTCTACATGGGTTGCAAATAATTGGCATCCTTTCCTATACCACTTCTTCATCTACATTTTTGATATTTCTTTGATAGCAACAACTCTAGGAATTCCATGGACTATTTTTCAATTTCCTTCTTCATCTAGGCAAGTGAATGCCTTGTTACAACAGTCTAGGATGGGATGGTGTTGGTCCAACTAGTCCATCCCAACTAGACAGTCATAAGAACCTAAAGGCAAAACATTCAATTCATCCTTTGTGCTCAGTCCATTCATGTCCACTGGATAGGACTTAACTAACTCAATGACTTTCCTCTTGTTTCCTGTAGACAACTTAACTAACCAAGACATTTCATGTTTTATTCTCGACAATTGCAAAATTTCCACCACTCTAAGATATATATAACTATGGCTAGCCCCTGAATCAAGTAAAATAGTAAAGGCATGGTTGTTGATCATACCTTCCACTTCAATCATGTGTGACTGATATTCATCTTCCTTGTTGTCCAGGGTTGCGTAGATCCTTGGCATTCTATTTCCCATGTCCTCCACTGTTTCATCTTGATGAACATTATGGATATCTCTCACTTTATCATTTATGTGGGGGAAATATCGATACCTATGGTTACCTTTACAACCCCAAAATTTCATAGGTGGCGGTCTTGACATTTTACCACCCACTTCAGCCTTCCTGGGCTCTCTAAAATATGGTTGTCCCTGAGGACTTTTTCTGAAAAAGGGTGGCTTAGTTATCTTTTTTCTCTAATCCATATTGAATTTCTTCTTGTCTTCCCAAGCCTTCCGTAAAGTAGGCTTTTCTCTTTGCTTCTCATATAAGCATTTCTCTCTTCTTATAGTTTCTTCTATGGTCTTAGGGTCATCATATTGAATCTTGTCATCGATGGAAGGTGGTAGTCCACTCAGATACCTTTGAATCTTGACAATTTCATCCTTGATGAATAGGACATACTTCAGTAATTTCAAAAACCTTCATTCATACTCATCAATGGTCATGCTACCTAGTTTGAGTTCAAAGAACTCTTTCATATTTCTGTCATAGTATCTTTTAGTCAAGTATTTCTTCTCGAAATACCTCTATAATTATTTTCAAGTGATATCTTTCTCTCTAATGTGTTGTACCTACACAAGTTGATCCCACCACATGGATGTTTTTCCTTTAAGTTGATACATCACAATTCTTCCGTCTTCATGAGAGGAATAATTTTGCAGTTGGAAATATATCCTCATGCCAAGAAACTAGGTTTCAACATCTTCCTCCTTCTTATGTTCTCCATCGAACATAGGAGGCTTAATCGTGTTCATTTGTCCCTTCAATCCATCCACTCTAGATGATATGTGCTTTCTGGTAAGATATGGACTTGAAATACTATGTGACTTCCTCTTAGAGTGACCTTGGGAGTGATGATGGTGTCTACCAACACTCCTTGATATTCTTCCCTCAGAAGTCTGATTACTCCTTATTTTTCTTGAGTCTCTCTCCACGTCCAACTTGTTTTCTATTCTATCCAAACTCTTCATCAACTTTAAGTTGAATTATCCATGTTGTTCCTTAGCTTTCATGAGATTTCTTCTATCTTCTCAGTGAGTTTGGGCATCTTTCTGCAATGTTTCAATGATTTTCATCATATGACCTTCCTTACCTATATATTCTCCATGCCCATTGGAGTTCGACCCTTCAACTCCCAAATGAACATCCATTCCTTTAGCTTCATTCTTTGAACTAGAAGCATTATGTGTCTCCTCCATTTATTTGCACTCT
>WSFP011505548.1:0-20392 GCA_009831015.1 Picea engelmannii | reverse complement strand
AAGAGGAAAATTGTAAGGAAATAACCTATGTAACAGAGAATATGTGTAGAATTCTCAAAATGCAGACTGGTCTTACACCTGCTGATAGATGGTACAGAGGAAAAACAGTAAACAATTACATAAAACCAAAATTCATTCGCTATAGTAGTGGTCGTACTAAATTATAATGAAGCACATCAATTAGGAATATGAAATGAAACGAAATATGAGATACAAGGAAACAAACTTGTAACACAGTCGTGACGGAATTGAGAATATTCAGATTTGCTTGTATTAACTCTCAAATGTAAAAAACTCTGTTACAATCGACACAAAAAGGTCCAGCCCTGTTTATTTCTTTCTGTGGTATATTTATACAATTTTACAAATAAGATAGAATCTCAATAGTCACAAAATTTCGATTATGACAGGGAGGAGAGCAATCGCTCCATTTCTCTTTCTCTGTCTTCACTTGGTGCCAGACGTCTGTCATCGCGCGGGCTCGGTACAGGCGACAAATCTTTCAACCAACTGAGATATTAGCCGCGACAGTTTTGCTTGACAGCTGGCTTCAAAGAAGTAACATTCTTGTGCTAACTGCTGCAGCCTGTCTTCCATCTGTCCATCTATGATGTCGATGGCGCATAATCGCGCGCTGGGTTTAATCATGCACTTATCTACTTGGACTATGTCCACCATAGTCATGTGAGAGATATAAGCTGAATATTTTTCTTCCTTTTCCTTCAGATCAAGCGAGTTCTTTTCCACATTCATTTGCATCAACGTCTCGGCATTGCCTCCGCTGTCAATGTCTATCAGCTCACCGTCTATAGAATTAAAGGCCTCCTCTAAGGAATTGGTTATCTTTTGGGATTGTTGCTTGCCTTCGGCGATGTTATGCTCCCATTCCTTTAATAGAATGTTTCCTCTGGTTTGCTATGAAATGGTGAACCTGGGAGTACCTGCTGAAACCCTGTTGTTCTTGGCTATCACAGCCTCCTGGAAGGCGACCCGAGCTACTCCGACATCCCTTTCTCTGGCAGATAAGTTCTCAGAAACCTGATTTACTAGCAAACAATTGTCTCAGATTGACGCTATCTTGGCGAGCAAATTTTGTTGTGCCGCAGAGACTCTGCTCCGAATCTCGATCGCCTGGGATTTGAACATCCCGATGTCTATCATTCTGTTCTCGACGATCTCCACCCTAGCCTGCAGCTGTTCGATCAAATCCCTCTACTGGCTCGCTTGCATCCAACCATCCCGTACCACCAGCTGTGCTTGCTCGAGCTTAGTTTTGAGCATCTCTATCTCATTTTTATCGGCCAATCTGGCCTGCTCTATTCCCACGCTCGCCTAGTCTTTAGCAATCTCTATTGTTGTGGCCAGTCTGGCTTCAAGAGTCCTAATTAGGCGATTTTTTCTTTTAAGTTGGTTCTTTAAGAGCCCGACTGAGAATTGATTCGATGAGGCATATGCTCCTAGTGTCCCTGCTATCTCAGTGGCGAATTGCTCATTTTTCTTGTCTTTTCCATCAGTTATAACCTTATACTTCTTGGCAGTTGACTCTCCTTCCTGGTAGAATTCCCTTTTTACTACTGCCTTTCTCTTCTTATCGAAGAAAAACTCATTAGGAGGGAGTTCTTCCACCCTTATGGGCCTCAATTCTTCGTTGAATATCCATCCCGCATCGATATTTCCCTGCGTTGACTGCAAGGGGGTAACTGATGTGATGGGTTCCCTGATCTGCTTCGCAGATTTTCCCGGAGTAGCGATCAGACTCTGTTTCTTTGGCGGGTCGGGAGTCTTTATTTCCTCTTCCGGACTCTACTCCTTTGGCGGGTCTGGAGTCTTTTTCTCTGCTTCCGGATTCTTCGTTTTCTCCCCCTCGTCTTGGTGTTTTCTTTGGTTGGGGGTCGCGTCCTTAGAACCTTCGACATCCTTCTGTTTCGCCTCCGACGTACTTGGGCCCTCACCTCGCAACACTGTGGGAAGACAACTACATCGATGTTCTTGGAACTTCAGAACATCGGCTCTTTCCTTGGGTGCCAAGGATTGTATCTGGGCTAGAATCTCCTCATAGGACCTTGCTCCTCGAAAAATGTCATCCGAGGGTGAATTCTCATGCTCAAATCTCTTGAGCCCGCAATTTGCCAAATGGTTGCTCACGACCCTCTGCGGATCGTGCTTCTTGTATTTGATGGAGACCAAGTTTAGGTCTTCCAGGGCTGCGGCCTCGGCTTTGGCATGCCCGAAATATAATAAAGAATAAGAATTCAATCGAATAGGAAACGACGGCCATACCTTCTTCGAGTACCCTTTAAGTTATTTGCTTACACCGCCAATTACCATTTGTCGGGCAACCTCGTGACAAGCCAGCTTGTCGGGAATGAACAATGGCAGCGCATGCGGGGGAACAGAAGCCCCAAAAACTCTGAGGTATGAAAATTCTGCTTCTACGTACCAGTCTTCTATGCTGATCAGATTTGCCACTATGCTGTCCGAGATCCGGGGTGGCGGGTGACCAAAAATGGCGACATGCAAGGGCACCATTACCTAGTTAAAAATTTCATAAGCAAAATTTTCTGCTTTGTTTTCCCATAATTTTGCATGATATACATGTATGGGTTCGTCTTCGGCCGGAGTCCAACTCCATCTCATTAATGGAAATGGTGTCATAGAACAAATTGCGTCCATAATGTATGTGGACATGAAGAATGACAACGCCTTCCCATTCTCCTTCTGCTCCCGATACTCTGTGACCCGATTGGTCAAGCTATCTGAAATCATCTTTTCCCAGTTAAAGGAACTGCCTTCGGTGACCCAAAACATTAGAGGCACCCACGCAAGGAAAAAATGCGATGTGTCCTCCTTCCCATATAATCGGCATGTCATCATATGCCATTGAATATATGCCATGGGTATCAACTCTGAACTTCGCAGTGTTTGAAACCCAATCCTTTATCAAATTGGACATGGTTTTATCATACTGTTCGCATTCTTTCTCCTTGAATTCTTCCAAGAAATCAACACCATATGTGTGGTCAGACGTCGTGGGCAGCTTATACATGGTTTGCAGATGCTCCAGCCTGAAAGTCCCGATGGTGATTCTCTGCTCGTTCATGATAGTTCTAGTAGGTATGTCCACATGGTCCAATGCCCATCGGACCATATCATAATATGGAAGCAACTGCGGCCTGGATGCTACTCTGTGCATTCCGGATTGGACGACTATTTTGTACTTGGTGGTTATATCATATTTTTCGTTGTCGTCTGAGTCGTCGGAATAATCCACTAATTATGCTTGCAGAATATCTGAAACATATGACCAATTCGGGACCAAGTTGATACTTCGGGGCGAAGTATCAGAGACATTATCTGAGCCTTGTCCCGAAACCTCAACATTTGCCTTAGCTTCTTTTCGCGGAGCCATGGATGAAGCTTGTGTTTTAGCTCTTCTGCGATAGAACTGCGTATACATACAGAAGTCAATTTACTCAGAGGTGATGAGCTCTGCGAGTTCTGAAAATGCATTTTTTATAATGAAACACAACTCTTATATATATTTGAAAATTCGGTACCTTTCATAACAAGCCTGTCAAATCATATTTAGAAATAAATTTTGTCGTAAAAATCAGATCTTATATTCTTCGATTTACCCTATTTCCTCATTAATGCCATAAATTTTTGGCGGTTTAAAACACCGGTGGCGTATGAAAGACTAAGGCTACCTCATAAATCGTGCAGACATCCAAACGCGGGATATGTATTGATTTAGTTTCATTAATCTGGTTTACCAACGTTAATCAATATTTCGGTACTCGTTATATCGGGGATTTTCTTTTAACATTTTGAGTCTCTAACACCTGAGACTGCGAATATCGATTTTGGTTAATAAAAGGTAATCGTGATTTGGGGCTTGATTAATTTTATAATAATTGTATTCGCCATATCGTGACTCGGAGCTTCGAAGATAAGTTTATAGGAAATTTACATGTCGAGCTGCGAAACTGCGAGATCGCGATAACATGACTTAATTAAAGGGAAGATAATCTTGGATTAAGTGATTAATTAATCATGCTATAACCGCATCATGATTTCGCGAGTCAGGGTTTAGACGGTGTAACTTTCGAAAAGGACAACGTCGAGTGGCGAAACGCCGAGATAATCTTTTACCACGGTTAGTTTTTTGCCTTTAACCTTGACATGGGTTAGTCAAATAAGGATCTCGTGTTCTCGGCTATCGGGGCCAAGACAATAAATTTTTGGGTTTGGCGAACGCCGAGGTGCGAAACCCCGACGACGCCTAATCATGGGTTAGGGAAAAATTTACCCTCACTATTGTCTTGAGTGAAAAATTAAAACGATTTCGTTGTTTCGTGACTCGGGACATGTGAACTGCATGACTTATAGCATCCGACCTACGAAATTCCGAAGTAGAACAAAAGAGGAAGTATTTTTGTGAAAGGTAGGACTCGTTTCGAGAGTATAACAATCATCGCTGCTCGCGTGACAAAGTTTCAGAGATCTCGATATCTCAGAAGGAAAAATGAAAACCATCTTTAGATTTCAAGCATTAAGAATGAAATTTGTGACGGGCCAGAAAAAAAAAAAGGCGGCTCCAACATAGGCTCCAACTAGGGATCCCGCCTCCCTGTGAGGCGGGAAGAACAATAGACCACGTGCCAATATTGGGTAAATGAAGTCAAAAAGATCAATCAGGCGAAAAGGATCCCGAGAAAAGAGGATAGAAGGAGGAAAATACTTCATTCTTTACCTTGAAAAGTTTTTTCAAAATCAGATACTCTTTTTAAACATAGTTGTAGTCCCTTTCACAATTTTCCCTTTCCCGCTACTAAATTCAGGTATGTTTTCAGACAATCGAAACAGTCCTAGGAGACCCAACAGATCTTGTGTCTCTCGGCTTGCATCAAAAGAATAAGATTATATGTTTTTAATTGGGGAGTCCCGTCTGAATTTGGGATGTGGATCAGGTTTTAAAAAGCATTGGTTACCAGAGTAGAGTGATGTTCATGTATAACAGCCTTACAGATATCTCTGACATTGCTTCACTGCCAGCGAGCCTGTTCAGTACCCCGGTGAAGTTATCTGGCCCCTTTTACTGAATTTCCTTTCACCACTTCGGAATATATTTGTGCATTTAAATGATGAGACGAGGGCAATCATTTTTGAATTTCCTTTCATCGTCTCTTGGACTAGGTGGGGGCAATCATTTCTGAATTTCCTTTCACCACCTGTCTTATAATTTACTTTTCAGAGCGCGAAGATGGGGGCAATCAGTTTGTATCAGGGCTGATATCTGTGTAATATTTTGCATTATAGGTCTGTCAACTTACTTTGATTACTCGGTACCAACCTTCCCTTGACCTTCCCAACATCTTCGTTCTTAGGGAGAAAAAGGAAAATAACTTTTAAAGGGCATTCTATTTGAGCAAGCTTCAATCCTTCGATGTCATTGAAAAACCTAGGAAAATTAGGATTACTCTAAACGTTCCTTCGTTTAGCAGGGGATCGAGTAGTTGTGAAGACTCGCTTTCTTTCCACAATCTGTCTTGAAACTCACGAGGTTGAAACGAAAAACTTTTATCCCTTCGTATATGAAATAGAAAGATGGTGAATTTTTTTAAAAGGTAAGCCCGAAGATAGAAAGGATGCTAGGTAGTGATTTACTAACTGAAAATACAAAGTCAAACAATTCAAAAATGACTCTTGTAGCTATTTTCGGGGATAATTTACTTTGACTGATTGTTTTTTAGATTGGGTGAATCGTTTAAATTGTTTTAATTTTTTCAAAGATTATCAAACCAAGAAACAACTTTGTTATCTATCATTTCAGCTGATATTGCAGTTTGAATGGCGTTACCTCAGTTTTATTTAACAGTCCTTTATAACATGTCTTTTGAGAAGTCTCATCTTTACCTTTTCATTTTACTTTATTTGCGCAATATGAAATTACTTTAGGTATCACCTGTTTATGCCGATTTATTTCTGACACCGACTTTCGGTTTACTCCCCCTGCTTGTTTCGTATGCAGCTGGAATCCTGTAAAAGACAAATACGAATCTTATACGAAATGTGTCGAAAGTTTATGAATGGAAAAACAAAAAATCAAAAAGCAATGTTTAAATGAAAATACGTGTATGTACAAAATATATATAATAAAAATTTATTTATTTATTTATATCCTCTTTCTTTTTTCTTTTTTTTTGAATCTGGCGACTGTTACGTCATGTAATGCTTTAAATACCACCGTTGATAGGGGCGTTGAGGACTTCTCCGTCTATATTTTCCAGTAGGAAAGAATTTTTTCCTTCCGGAGTCGAGACCCTGAATGGTCCATACCAGAGGTGGTCAAATTTACTATGCTTCGCGGCTTCTTCCTTTCTTGCATCCCATCTTAGCACTAAATTGCCTGGGAGGAATTCCCTGTCCTTTGACTTGCGGTCGAACAATGCTTTCATATCATCTTGGTACTTCTGCATCTTTTCATCAACTTCAACTCTATGTTGTTGAACCTCAATCAACTGATTAATTCTCCTGGTTACATGATTGGGTTCTTCGTTTTGATCCTGCCATAACTTCATCACTGGTAGCGCTAAGTTTATAGGTAGAACAACATCTGTCCCATAGACCATTTGAAACGACGAAATGTCGATAGACCTTTTAGTGCTGATGCGATTTGCCCATAATGCGTATTTTAAGTGCACATGCCAAGACCTTTTATTTTCATCCAATACTTTCTTGATTATATTTACCAGGCTCTTGTTAGATGACTCGGCCAATCCGTTCCCCTGGGGGTAATATGTTGTGGAATGGCCAAGAACGATGTTATACTTTTGACAGAAGCTGATCATAGCCATAGATTTAAAGGCCTGGGCATTGTCAGTAACTATCTTTCGAGGACAACCGAATCTTGACAAAATATTATCTTCCAAGAAATCGATTACCACCGAGTCTGTTGCCCTTTTGGTTGGAATGGCTTCCACCCACTTAGTAAAATAATTTGTAGTTGTTAAGATCCACTTATGTTGAGCACTGGAATGGGGATTAATCTCGCCTATGAATTCTAAACCCCATTGCTGAAATGGGGCTTCATCTTTGACTGGAACTAGAGGCAGTGCAGGGAGCTTCTGTTTACCTGCGAATAGTTGACAAGGGTTGCAGGCACGCACTTTGGCATTGACGTCCGAAAAGAGTTTCGGCCAATAGTACCCAGCCCTCAAGATCTTGTAAGTTGTAGCTCTCCATGCATGATTCCCCCCATAGACTCCCTTATGAAATTCGTCTATAACCCGCTGGGTTTCCGACTCAACTAAACATACTAGCAGGAACCCGAGTGGATCCTTCCAATATAGCTGACTTTCGGCTATACAATATTTAACTGCATGGAGTCTTAAAGTTCTGCATTTATATGGTGATAGTTCATTTGGGTATTTTAGGTTCAACAAGTAAGACACTATGTCTCTGTATCAGCCCGATGATAAGAACTTCTCTTCGATCTGGTTTGGACTTGTTTCTTCATCCAGCTCGTTTAGGTCTGTGTCTTCGTCACTTTCCTGCAGGCAATTGATATCAAGGGCTCTGAAATTTGGCTCCGCTAAGAGTTTGTCTAGGCCGTGCCCTTTTATCAATTTGGTCGGTTTAACTTCCAGATCGAATTCTTGGATTTTAGCGATCCATCGCCCTCTTTTTCCGTCACTGTCTGGCTGTACCAATATATCTTTCATAGAACTGGTAGGCACGTATGCGATTATCTTTGAATGTAGTACATAATTTCGGAATGCCTTTAGTGATTTTACCATTGTGTACGCCTGTTTTTCTATTATGTCATACTTCAGTTCTGCGTCTCTAAGGCTCTTGCTAAAAAACGCGATCGGTTGTTCGAATCCTTCTTCATTCTTTTGTAGGAGCACCGCGGCGATAGTATGTTCAGAGGCAAATGAGAAGATAAGAAAATCTTTCAGATAGTCTGGGCTTGCTAACAAAGGTGCCTCGCTTATGACTTTTTTAATATGCGCGAAAGATGCTCTGGCCTCGGTTGTCCAATTTACTCCGCTGTCTTTCTTCAACATCCTTGTGATCAATTTGACAATCTCAACGAAATTGGGGATAAACCTTCGTAAAAAAATTATTCTTCCTAAGAAAGATTGAATCTCTTTTATATTTCTGGGAATACTTATAGTATCTATTGCTTCAATCCTCTTAGGATCAATCCTGATTCCATCCCTAGATACGATATGGCCCAAAAGCTTACCTTCCCGCATAGCGAAATGTGATTTCTTTAGGTTCAAAGATAGACCAAACCTGCGGCATTTTTCAAAAGTCTGTTTAAGATGGATCAAGTGTTCTTCATCGATTTTAGAGAAAACCGTCAAATCGTCGAGGTAAATGACTATGAACTTGTCCCTTTCTCCTATGAAAGCGATGTCCATAGCGCGTTGGAAGGTAGCCCCTGCATTCATCAAACCAAAAGGCATTTTGTCATACATAAACGTACCCCATGGTGTGGTGAAAGCAGTTTTTTCCCTGTCTTGTTCATTCATGGCGATTTGATTATAACCAGAGAACCCATCTATCATAGACATTTGGTTTGCTCCAACAACTTTTTCTAACACATGGTCCATTTTGGGCAGCGGATAATTGTCCTTGAGGGACGACTTATTTAAGTTTCGAAAATCCACACACAGTCTGATTTCCCCACTCTTTTTCCTGATCGGGACCAGGTTTGCTACCCAGTCGGAGTATCTTAGAGGTACGATTATTTTCGCGTCTAAAAGTTTCTTAACTTCTTTTTCGATCACAGGTAACAAAATGGGATTAATCTTTCTAAGCTTTTGCCTAAACGGTTTGACCCCATGCTTCAAAGGTATCTTGTGATCAATTATGGAAGTGTCATACGTTCTTAGCTCATCGTAAGACCGGGAAAAAACATCTTTATACTGTCTGAGTAGGTCTTTATACTTAACTTTCATTTCGGGAGGGAGGAACTTGGATATTTTTACCACCCTGGATTCTTTTTCAGTTCCTATATCACAGTCCTCCACTTCTTCTGGTTGGGGTTGCAAAGTGGATTTTAGAGGTACGTCGTTCTGATAAAAAAGCCTTTCTAAAGGAATTAATCCTTTCGGAATCTAGTTGTTTTTAAGGACCAGCATACGATGATCCGCAATTTTTTCTCGAAAGGTTTCAAGATCTTCCCCTTCTTGCATGATCCACATCAGGTCATGTTGATTCTCTTGGTCTGCATGAGTTTCGGAGAACTCACCCACTACTGCAAGAAATTTCTTAATTTGTTCGTCATCTTCAAAGACCTGCGAGTGTCGGATATTGTCTGGTATAGAGGGTTTGTATCTGATTTCAATGTGATACTTCAATTTGAAAGTCGTGGGAGGAGAAAAGGTTGAAGCTGCCTTTGCTAATGCATCAGCATGTAGATTCTCTGCGCGAGGGATAAAATGGACATTTACGGATGAGAAAAAGTTTTCCATGAGATCCCAAGCACAATTTTTGTATGTTCTTAGTCTGGGATGCTTGGCTAGGTACTATCGGTTTATTTGTTTGACTATTAACTCTACATCACCATATACCTCCAAGTTACTTATATTTAGCTTTTTGGCAGCCTCTAATCCTAAGATCAACGCTTCATATTCGCATACGTTGTTAGTGTAATCTATGTCCCACTGTAGTCGATAGGAAAAAGGAACAACGAACTTACCTCCGGGAGCCACTAAAAGCACTCCTGCACCCGCCCCTTCAGAAGATGAAGCACCTTCAAAATACATTTTCCAGACACCAGTGTTACACAGATCTTCTGTCATGTAATATGACTCTTCTCGCTCTATATCATTTTCTTCCGGACAACCATCTAAACCATCATCAAAAGACAAAATACAATTTCCCAGATCTTGGTCCGCAATGTAGATAGGGAAATTGTTTGGGTTTTGAGGGTCACTCACTGTATATGCTAATCTTGTTTCTTTGTATAACCGAGTGAACTGACCACCGAACACAAGAATTGTGGCAAACATCATGTCCAACTGAAGAGAACCCCCCAACTTGGCTCCCCATGACCTAGATAACAACAAGCCATACTTAGGGGGAATATCTGCGATAACCACATCCATCAGGATACTCTTAACCGAGACTTGTGCCAGGGTAACTACCAGATCTTTTATCATCCCCATACACTTAACCCTTCTTGAGTCAAAAGAGTACAGATCCCCATAAGGTCTGGTGATATGGAGACCCAATTTGTCCATAATAATCTTGGGCATAACGTTATGGGAGGCTTCGGAGTCTAACATGTAATTGTGCAACAGTTGATCATACACATTCAGAGTGATATAAAAGGGAGCAATGGTGTCTTTGGCCCCTTCAAAATGGGGACTAAAGGTGATGTTAGGTTTGTCATCTTCCAGGTTTAAAACATCAGACTGGATTTCTAGTTCAGAGACGCCCATCGCTTTGGTAATCTGCTTCCAGTAAATGGGATTTTTTGGTAATTCTACCAAAGGGATTGGTATCTTAATTTTATTTATCTCATATTCAAAACTGAAAGTTCCGCTCACCTTGTCTATTTCTTTGGTTGAGACTTCCGAATCTTTCCTTTCCGACCTATTTGTTTGGACCGTTTTATCACTCATGGTCCTGGTTGAAGAAGTAACTTTATTTACTGGTTCGGTTCCTTGTACTTGGGTTTCAACTTTTTCCACTTCGGACTCTTGTGTTTTTACCTTTTTCATTTTTTCGTTGGGTAATAAGGTCTCTTCCGAAGGAGGCTCATAAGCTTGACCTCTTTGAAGGATTTTCTTGGGTTGAGTAGTTGAGGTAGGCTTACTCTTAGATCTTAGGTTGTACTTTGGTTGAAACTCAGCCATTATCATCTCAGTTTCTGGTTGAGATTCACAGAGATCAGTGTGATCACCTTCTTCACCCTTATTCGATGGTTGTTGCGTGTTTAAATTTTTTTCATAGTCTTCTCGAGTTAGATATGGTTGAGTGCAGTCATCACCGAAGTTCGTGACATCATTATCCGAATCTCTGAAGTCTTGAAAATCATTCGCTCCTATAAAATTTTCATTCTTTAAGGGAGCTTGTATTTTTTTATCCTCATTTTTTATTTGTCTTTGTTGGTTTGGGGGGTTGGGGTTCCTCTTGAAATCCTTTTTGGGGAAAGAGTCAGCCTTAGCCTGTTCGAGTTCCATTTTGGATATTTTGTTTGCCAATTCTTTAATCACTATGGCCATATCGTCCACCCTGTCGTCTGCAGATCTATTTGACCCTGAAGGACCTGCTTGTTCTCTAAAGTGTTTGGTCTCTCGGTTTCCAGTCTCTAATTTATCTTTAATCTTACCTGAAGCCATCATATTAGACTCTATTTCTACCGCATTGTCCTGCATTCGGTTCAAGGTGGCTCCCCTTCTCTCTTGCAAAAGGAGTATAAAATCCAGTTCGAAAGCTCCGGCGAAAGTTACTTTGGCCGTGGGGTGGGACGGTTTAACCTCGGCTGGGATCTTATTATACAGTTTGTTGAATCTTTGAATAAATTCCATGACTGTTTTTGAGTTCTTTTTCCTTAAAGACCCAAATTCGGTTAAATAATATAGATGGTCTTTTCTCTCGCCCCATTGTCTGAGGAAAGCATCTTCCAAAGTGTCATAAGACAAGATAGAAGCTGTGGGTAGGCTCCAAAACCAAGTTCGGACCTGACCTTCGAAGTTTTGGACAAGGATTCTCGAATAAAGTCCTGATGCTCGATACCTATAATGTCAGCGAATTGATCAAATAAATTAATATGTTCTGCTGCGGTTAGATCCCCTTCCCCGGTGAATTTTGGTAGATTTTTTATGTAATTTTCGGGAAGGTCATGTAGAGGGACGGGCAATACTAAGGCAGCATATCTGGCTTCAACTTTCTCAAAAAATCTGGGAAGGGGGGCAGGCCCTTGGCCTCCAACTCCTCTTAGAGGGGCTCCTCCCCCTCCTCCTCCAATAAACCCTCCACCTCCTCCTACAAAACCTCCACCTCCTCCTTCGACAGCTGCCATCGTTGTTTGTGGAAAGTTATAAAGGGGGTTTTGGAAAATTAAAAGTGACTCTTTGTTTTCCTCGTGAAGAGGAAAATACGAAGAGGAAAGATAAGGAACGCGAGGACTTGGTTCCTCGGATTTGCAAGAGACGAAATCAGGAGAACCGACGGGTGTGGAAACCGAGTGTGTAACACACTCTTCAGAATTTGGTGAAGTCGGGAAATTCAACTACATGAGAGATGGTATGTCAAAATCTGATGAACCTTCAAGAGGGCCTTTCCCTTTGTGTACTAAGGGGATTGTCGAATGAATCTCATTCCTAATTTCGGAGCAGATTGGTGTCGAAACTTTAGTATCAAAGAGAGGACTGAGTGAAGTTGAGGATTCAGAAGAACTTTTAGTCTTCAGTGGTGGGGTTTTAAGTTTGTAAACTGCAGCGGTTGGCTTAAAAGAGCCTCTCGCCTTTAGAATCTTTTCGGGATCGGTAATGGGCGTAATCTGCTTACCATGTGGGTTTTGTTTGGTATTCCTTCGACCAGATGCCAGTTTATTATTTGTGGAGTCGCGAAGTGAAAGATTAGGAAGCCTTAAAAGGTGTCTACTCTTTTTTCACTATCAAAGGGTAACACTTTCAACGAAAAACAAATGTCGTTTTCCCAGGGAAAAAGATTTCGTAACTTCGGTCCCTGACAACGGCGCCAGAAAGATGTTGTTCCTGAGTCTGTACTTAAGGCTTATAAGTACAGTGTCAAGGCATCCGAAAGTGGGTAAAATATGGAGAAGAGGGTAACGTAAACCTTCGGTAAAGTAAACTAGGGAAGATTTCTATGTTGGCGTTGTCTAGCTTCCAATTGTTCCTGAATAGTTATATCTCATTCAATGGCTGCCCATGAACGTTCAAGTTCGACCCGGTTAGTAGCCATTTTAAGAATTGTGTCGAAAAGGTTTAAGGCAATGTGTGTTTGGTTCGATAGTCCGGGTTTGATATTAGGTTGTGTTGGTACAGGGACAGTCATGGAGGAAAAGTAAAAGTGGGAAAAAATTCAGAGAGAGATTAATTGTTGTCTCAATTTGGTCGTATAAAAGAGAATTTACGGTTTTAGGAATAAAATAGGGATGCAAATCAAAGGCTCTTTCCCGTAACTGTGTTATATTTTAATAAAAGGTATGAGGTGGGGGAAAAACATTTAGCTGTCTATAGTGTGAGGCTCCTATCAGGGGAGGGTCTCACGTATAAACAAAAGAGGAAAATTGTAAGGAAATAACCGATGTAGCAGAGAATATGTGTAGAATTCTGCAGATTGGTCTTACACCCGCTGATAGTTGGTACAGAGGAAAAACAGTAAACAATTACAGAAAACCAAAATTCATTCGCTATAGTAGTGGTCGTACTAAATTATAACGAAGCACATCAATTAGGAATATGAAATGAAACGAAATATGAGATACAAGGAAACAAACTTGTAACACAGTCRTGACGGAATTGAGAATMTTCAGATTTGCTTTGTATTAACTCTCAAATGTAAAAAACTCTGTTACAATCRACACAAAAAGGTYCAGCCCTGTTTATTTCTTTCTRTGGTATATTTATACAATTTTACAAATAAGATAGAATCTCAATAGTCACAAAATTTCGGTTATGACAGGGAGGAGAGCAATCGCTCCATTTCTCTTTCTCTGTCTTCACTTGGTGCCAGACGTCTGTCGTCGCGCGGGCTTGGTACAGGCGATACATATTTCAACCAACTGAGATATTAGCCGCGACGGTTTTGCTTGACAGCTGGCTTCAAAGAAGTAACATTCTCGTGCTAACTGTTGCAGCCTGTCTTCCATCTGTCCATCTATGATGTCGATGGCACATAATCGCGCTCTAGGTTTAATCATGCACTTATCTACTTGGACTATGTCCACCATAGTCATCTGAGAGATATCGGCCGAATCTTTTTCTTCCTTTTCCTTCAGATCAAGCGAGATCTTTTCCACATTCATTTGCATCAACGTCTCGGCATTGCCTCCACTGTCAATGTCCAGCAGCTCGCCGTCTATAGAATTAAAGGCCTCCTCTAAGGAATTGGTTATCTTTTGGGCTTGTTGCTTGCCTTCGGCGATGTTATGCTCCCATTCCTTTAATAGAATGTTTCCTTTGGTTTGCTCTGAAATGGTGAACCTGGGAGTACCTGCTGAAACCCTGTTGTTCGTGGCTATCACAGCCTCCTGGAAGACGACCCAAGCTGCTCTGACATCCCTTTCTATGGCAGATAAGTTCTCGGAAACCTGATTTACCAGCAAACAGTTGTCCCGGATCGACTCTATCTTGGCGAGCAAATTTCGCTATGCCGTAGAGACTCTTCTTTGAATCTCGATCGCCTGGGATTTGAACATCCCGATGTCTATCATTCTGTTCTCGACGATCTCCACCCTAGCCTACAACTGTTTGATCAAATCCCTCAGCTGGCTCGCTTGCATCCGACCATCCCGTACCACCAGCTGTGCTTGCTCGAGCTTAGTTTTGAGAATCTCTATCTCATTTTTATTGGCCAATATGGCCTTCTCTATTCCCACGCTCGCCTGGTATTTAGCAGTCTCTGTTGTTGTGGCCAGTCTGGCTTCAAGAGTCCTAATTAGGCGATTTTTTCTTTTAAGTTGGTTCTTTAAGAGCTCGACTGAGAATTGATTTGTCGAGGCATATGCTCCTAGTGTCCCTGCTATCTCAGTGGTGAATTGCTCATTTTTCTTGTCTTTTCCATCAGTTATAACCTTATACTTCTTGGCAGTTGACTCTCCTTCCTGGTAGAATTCCCTTTTTACTACTGCCTTTCTCTTCTTATCGAAGAAAAACTCATTAGGAGGGAGTTCTTCCACCCTTATGGGCCTCAATTCTTCGTTGAATATCCATCCCGCATCGATATTTCCTTGCGTTGACTGCAAGGGGGTAACTGATGTGATGGGTTCCCCGATCTGCTTCGCAGATTTTCCCGGAGTAGCGACCAGACTCTGTTTCTTTGGTGGGTCGGGAGTCTTTATTTCGGCTTTCGGACTCTGCTCCTTTGGCGGGTTTGGAGTCTTTTTCTCTGCTTCCGGATTCTTCGTTTTCTCCCCCTCGTCTTGGTGTTTTCTTTGGTCGGGGGTCGCATCCTTAGAACCTTCGACATCCTTCTGTTTCGTCTCCGACGTACTCGGGCCCTCACCTCGCAACACTACGGGAAGACAACTACGTCGATGTTCCTGGAACTTCAGAACATCAGCTCTTTCCTCAGGTGCCAAGGATTGTATCCAGGCTAGAATCTCTTCATAGGACCTTGCTCCTCGGAAAATGTCATCCGAGGGTGAATTCTCATGCTCAAATCTCTTGAGCCCGCAATTTGTCAAATGATTGCTCACGACCCTCTGTAGACCGTGCTTCTTGTATTTGATGGAGACCAAGTTTAGGTCTTCTAGGGCTGCAACCTCGGCTTTGGCATGCCCGAAATCTAATAAAAAATAAGAATTCAATCGAACAGGAAACAACGACCATACCTTCTTCAAGTACCCTTTAATTTATTTTCTTACACCACCAATTACCGTTTGTCGGGCAACCTCGCGACAAGCCAGCTTGTCGGGAATGAACAATGGCAGCGCATGCAAGGGAACAGAAGCCCCGAAAACTCTGAGGTATGAAAATTCTGCTTCTACGTACCAGTCTGCTATGCTGATCAGATTTGCCACTATGCTGTCCGAGATCCGGGGTGGCGGGTGACCAAAAATGGCGACATGCAGGGGCACCATTACCTAGTTAAAAATTTCATAAGCAAAATTTTCCGCTTTGTTTTCCCATAATTTTGCATGATATACATGTATGGGTTCGTCTTCGGCCGGAGTCCAACTCCAGCTCATTAATGGAAATGGTGTCATAGAACAAATTGCGTCCATAATGTATGCGGACATGAAGAATGATGACACCTTCCTATTCTCCTTCTGCTCCCGATACTCTGTGACCCGATTGGTCAAGCTATCCGAAAGCATCTTTGCCCAGTTAAAGGAACTGCCTTCGGCGACCCGAAACATTAGAGGCACCCACACAAGGAAAAAATGCAATGTGTTCTCCTTCCCATATAATCGGCATGTCATCATGGCCACATATTTGTACTGCGGTTCTAACGAAGCGATTGAATATATGCCGTGGGTATCAGCTCTGAACTTCGCGGTGTTTGAAACCCAATCCTTTATCAAACTAGACATGGTTTTATCATACTGTTCGCATTCTTTCTCCTTGAATTCTTCCAAGAACTCAACACCATATGTGTGGTCGGACGTCGTGGGCAGCTTATACATGGTTTGCAGATGCTCCGGCCTGAAAGTCCCGATGGTGACTCTCTGCTCATTCATGATAGTTCTAGTAGGTATGTCCACATGGTCCAATGCCCATCGGACCATATCATAATATGGAAGCAACCGCGACCTGGCTGCTACTCTGTGCATTCCGGATTGGACGACTATTTTGTACTTGGTGGTTATATCATCTTTTTCATTATCGTCTGAGTCGTCGGAATAATCCACTAATTCTGCTTGCAGAATATCTGAAACATATGACCAATTTGGGACCGAGTTGATACTTCGGGGTGAAGTATCAGAGACATTATCTGAGCCTTGTCTCGAAACCTCAACATTTGCCTTAGCTGCTTTTCGCGGAGCCATGGTTGAAGCTTGCGTTTTAGCTCTTCTGTGATAGAACTGCGTATACATACAGAAGTCAGTTTACTCAGAGGTGATGAGCTCTGCGAGTTCTGAAAATGCATTTGTTATAATGAAACACAACTCTTATATATATTTGGAAATTCAGTACCTTTAAGAACAAGCCTGTCAAATTATATTTAGAAATAAATTTTGCTGTAAAAATAAGATCTTATATTCGTCGATTTACCCTATTTCCTCATTAATGCCATAAATTTTTGGCGGTTTAAAACGCCGGTGGCGTATGAAATACTAAGGCTACCTCGTAAATCGTGCAGACATCCAAAAGTGGGATATGTATTGATTTAGTTTCATTAATATGGTTTACCAACGTTAATCAATATTTTGGTACTTGTTATATCGGGGATTTTCTTTTAACATTTTGAGTCTCTAACACCCGAGACTGTGAAGATCGATTTTGGTTAATAAAAGGTAATCGTGATTTGGGGCTTGATTAATTTTATAATTATTGTATTCGCCATATCGTGACTCAGAGCTTCGAAGATAAGTTTTTGGGAAATTTACATGCCGAGCTGCGAAACTGCGAGATCGCGATAACATGACTTAATTAAAGGGAAGATAATCTTGGATTAAGTGATTAATTAATCATGTTATAACCACATTGTGATTTCGCGAGTCGGGGTTTAGACGGTGTAACTTTCGAAAAGGACAACGTCGAGTGGCGAAACGCCGAGATAATCTTTTACCACGGTTAGTTTTTTGCCTTTAACCTTGACATGGGTTAGTCGAATAAGGATCTCGTGTTCTCGGCTATCGGGGCCAAGACAATAAATTTTTGGGTTTGGCGAACGTCGAGGCGTGAAACCCCGACGACGCTTAATCATGGGTTAGGGAAAACTTTACCCTCGCTACTATCTTGAGTGAAAAATTAAAACGATTTCGTTGTTTCATGACTCAGGACGTGTGAACTGCATGACTTATAGCATCCGACCTACGAAATTCCGAAGTAGAACAAAAGAGGAAGCATTTTTGCGAAAGGTAGGACTCGTTTCGAGAGTATAACAATCATCGTTGCTCACGTGACAAAGTTTCAGAGATCTCGATATATCAGAGGGAAAAATGAAAACCATCTTTAGATTTCAAGCATTAAGAATGAAATTTGTGATGGGCCAGAAAAAAAAAAAGGGCGGCTCCAACACCATCGATCCTCCTCCTCCACATGTGTCACGAACTACACCATATTTCATCAATCCTCTTCCTCCTCCTCCTCCTCCTCCACATGTTTCACCAACTGCACCATCCACCAATCCTCCTCCTCCTCCACATGTTTCACCAACTGCACCATCCACCAATCCTCCTCCTCCTCCACATGTGTCACCAACTACACCATCCACTGATCCTCATCCTCCACATGTGCCAATAGTTACACCATCCACCTGTCCTCCTCCTCCTCCTCCACATGATCTTGGTGGAGATATATATCAGATTCTACTTTCATCATTGTTATCTGACACGGGTATTGATATACCCTCTCCTTTTGGTAGCAGAGGCACTAATGCCTCTGGGTTTGGTGGTGGACCTGTCTAGTAGTGGTACTTGACATGTATATTGATTGTTGTAATGACATGTTTATTGATTTTGATTAGAGATATATTTGACATGTATATTGATAAGTATATTGGCCATGTATATTATGTTTTTCATATCATGTTGATGTTGTTGTTATTTGATTTATACAATGTATTATGAGTACGCTAATGGTTTCTTTGTTTTTAAATTAAATTTGAGATATATCACTCATTTAAATTTAGAGTTGTTATATAATTTTTAACTTTAGTTTTATGAAATTGTTTAATTTAGAGTGTGATTTCAAAAAAAATTAACCATTAATGCCATATAATGTTTAACTCTTCTTCAAAATGAATTGTTTGTTGTCCAACAAGATACAATATGTTGATTAAATGTTTACAAACAAAAATTCATAAATATGATGAGTGAAATGATTGTGATTTGAATAATTATGTCTTTTTTATATATTGTAATAATAACGTTATGATATAATTATTCTCTAACACTATGATATAATTATTCACTAATAATAATATTTATGTAATAATATTTTTTTTATTAATTTTTATTATTCAAAAAATACAAGACAAAGCTACAGTATAATTGTTTACTAAAATTAAAATTATTGTATTTTCTTTTTTCAAAGATTTGATTAATTTATATTGTTCAACTATTATAATATATTAAATTTAAATTATTAAATATAAAAAATATATAATGCTAAATTTTCACGGAACATGAAGCAGGGGATAGTTTTGATTATCACAGAGGAGAGGACGAACTACTTTAGGAGAGCTTCATCTCTTCTTGGAACTCCAAGACAATTATTTTTGTAAAATGATATATAAATCATGTTTTTGTTTAATGTATATGGTTTGTGAACCAGTGACACAATATGTGAAATAGGGATAGGAAGGTTTATGGATTAATGTTAAGACTGTTATTTTGTTGAAACTGTCAGTTATGGAAGTGATCCCATCAAGACTATATATATATATATATATATGTGGTTATACTCCATAGCCAATATATATCTACGAATGTAATTTTGTACCAATTTAATGAAATTACAAATTTTTTCCGTGGAAAAAAAATATAATGCTAAATTTTGATCTATACACTTTCCATGAAGTGGTTTTACAATTTTTAACTCTATTACCAACTTTATGAATCTTCTATTAAAAAAATAAGTAAAAGTATGTAAGTATTAGTTGAATCTTATATTAAAAAAATGTGCTAAGTATTGTATTTGGTTGATTTTGCATTAAAATGTATGCAAATATTGGATTTGGTTAATGACTGGAAAATTATTTTGAATAATTACTCTTCTGAAATGTTATTTTTTCATTTATTTTAATGATAACAATATAATCATTGTTCATAATTAATTTTATAAAAGTTATTTATTACTCAGAAATCATAATTATTTAATTAAATTTAAATTATTAAATATGAAAACTAAATCATTAATAATAATGAATTTTAATATACACAATTTGCTTTAAATGATTTTATGATTGTTTTCTCTACCACGAACTTTATGAATCTCCTCATAACCAAATGTAAGTATTAGATTTGGTTAGTGAAGAAAATAATTAATTTGTTAAGGTTAAAAGAATATTAAATTAAATTTATTTTATATTAATATCTAAAAATATAAAATATATTAATAAAACTCAATAAATAAAATAAACTCAAGTCCCTGTGTAGATGTTATAGGACTTAGTCCTCATCTTTGATGTAATGATTGTACCTAACATGGGTGTAGATACATCAATATATTCACAATAAACAAAAGGATCTTATTGTTGCATTAACATGCAATGTAATGTTTTGGTGATTTTGTTATCACTTGTCACTTATTCTTTTTATAAGTGTATTAATTGTCCATTAGTTATATGATGGTTTCCTTGTTTTTCAAGGATATAAATATTTGTTTTCCATGGTAACTGTTGATTAAGGTTGGTTGTCATTGATGTCAACCCTTGAAGAAAGTTCGATAGCGAATTTCGGTAGCACAAAGGTTTGGGTAATGGACCCAAGGTTGTTTCATGTATAATGTTATGAGTTTTAATATATTTGAAGGTAATACTATTTTATATGGATAGTACATGTCATGTCATTTTT
>WSFP011505544.1:0-13492 GCA_009831015.1 Picea engelmannii | reverse complement strand
AATCTTACTGAAGTATTTGGCCCCCGTGAGTTGATCAAGGAGGTCATCGATTCGGGGAATCGGGTACCGGTTTCTGACAGTGATTTTATTCAGAGCCCGGTAATCAATACAGAGTCGCCAGGTTCCATCTTTCTTCTATACCAACACGATTGGGCTCCCGCAAGGTGATGAGCTGGGGCGGATGTGCCCCTTGTGGAGCAGTTCTTGGATCTGACGCTTGATCTCCTCATTTTCTAACAAAGAGCGACGATAGACTGGCCCATTTGGCAGCAGTGCGCCGGGGGTCAAATCGATGGGGTGCTTGACCTGGCAGTGCGGAGGTACCCCTGTAGGTGAGGAGAAGATATCCGAGTATTCTTCCACAACCTTATCTACTTGCTTGTGCTGTGTGGAGAGATCGGCCACAGAGACCTTGGATGTGGCTGCGATCTTTCGCTTGTTCTGAGAGCGAATCACAAAGAAGACAAACTTCCCTGTCTGTGAGATGACCTTCCTGCATTGCTTAGCAGAGATCATGGAAATAGCACTAGGTGGGACTGCCTCGGGTATCCTGTACAATTTCCTGTTCAAAGTAATAATAACACTACGAGGCCTAGACTCATATACAGCATGACATTTCCATAAATAAGGTTGGCCCAAAAGAACATCACAAACTTCGAGAGGAGCAACATCACACAATACCTCATCTTTGAAGGGCTTGATGTCGTACGAAAGTTGACACTGTTGGCTGACACGGAGATCGCTTCCTTGGTGGAGCCATCTATTGGTGTAGGGTTGTGGGTGCGGTGTTGTTGACAGGGCCAACCGCTTGACGACCTCTGTTGAGATGAGGTTCTTCTGGCTACCGCTATCAATGATGAAGTGCAGCGGGGTGCCTTTTACCCACATCTGTGAATGGAAGAGGCGCTCTCCTTCTTCTAGATCATCTGGTTCACTAGGCTAGAGCTTGGTGGTAGCAATGGTGGTACTGGGTTCCGCATCAATGATCCGTCTTCCCCTTTCTGGTTTTGTCTCAAAGTCAGAATCTGCATCTGATTCAGAGGCTTTCACTTCGGCCACTAGCGACTGCTTTGAGCGACAATCAACAGTGTTATGCCAAGGGCTTTTATGGAAGTCGTACCACTTCCCAGTATCTTTCTTTGTCTTTCTGGTGTCCTTCTTTGCTTGCAGCTTGTACTGGTTGTCTTGATACTACCCATCTTTGCTATGTCCTTTGTTCGGTGGGTTGGGGCCGCCCTTTCCTGGCTTTTGTTGTGAGAGGTTCCCAGGCCCAAATTACCGCATCTTTTGTTTGAGCTTCTGCTCGATTTTGACGGCATATCAGTAGGTCGCGCCCAAGGATGAGATGTCCAGAAATTCCATTTCAGTCTGGATGTATCTATGCAGAGAACCGCGATACTTTAGCACCATATGTCGCTCTGAATCTTTGATACCCAACTTGGTGCGCAAGGTATGGAAGATATTTGTGAAATCTGGCACTGCTTGGTCTCTTTCTTGCCGCAGTGTGGTCCATTTGGTATACAGGCCGTCATAACTTCCGACAGGGTAGTATTGTTCCTTAATAGCATCCCTGAAGGATTCCCAGGTGGTCGTGACTAAAAATAATGAGGTTTCCTCTGTTTCCTTTTGCTCACAGAAAGTTTCCCACCAATCTTTGACATGGGGAACGGCTTTGAGGAGCGCAAAAGTAATATTTTCTCTATCCAAAAATTTATGAACATAAAAATACCCTTCTAGCAGATTCAACCACTTGTCTACAACATCTGCGTCTATCTGACCTTCAAATATAGGAATATCAAATTTTATTTGTACCTTGAAGGGGGCGATGCCTCCATTCGAAGAAGATGTGTTGCCTGTTGGTAGTCGCCGAAGGATTTGCGCGAAACTATCCATCATCTCATTCCTCTGTTGCATGAGGGATTCCTCAATCAACAGTTTGAAAGGATCTCATGTCCCATCATATTTCTTTTCTCCTGCCATGGGAGGTCGCTTGGGCGTGCGAGAGCTTCTGTCCTCAAGAGAAACAAGCTCGAGACCCAACTCTTTGTACTCCGACCTCGTTGGGGACATGCATTAAGATGACAAGGAGCAGACCGCTCTGATACCACTGATCCGGATTTTATGAGCAGAACGAAATGAATACAGATTATTAACAGGTGCTTAACACAAAATAACAGAGACACAGTAAAACGGATTTTCTATTCAATAATGAAATAAGCTGAAACTGTAAAATGCAGCGGAAACAAGCTTGCTGGAATGGTGGTGGCTTATCTCTGAGAAGAGATGTGATGGCAGTGCGCATTCGCAAGAAGAAGGTTACAATGTGGCTCTGAAGGCCTTTTTACAATAATCAAGAATGCCAAAAACCCTAGACATCCAAAAACCAACCCTAGGAGATGAAGTGCCAAAAGTCATGTGGGCCCTGTTTGGGTAAGCTAGTACATCAACTTCCCGGGGTCGTAACTTTTGCATACGATCTCTGTTTTAGGCGTGTGATAGCCCGTTGGAAAGGTATCGTTGAGGAGATTCATTTTGAGGGATCAATCATGCCTTTGGCTATCGTTGAGGAGATCGATACTGAAAAACCTTCATTTAGGCCCTCAAAATGGGCCCGGAAGTAAAAACTGCTAAAAATAGTAAATTTCCAAAAATGTCAGAAAGTTGTTTTGAGCCAGTTGGAAAAGGTGGGTGGCCACCGATATCCATCTGGATCAGTATGATATGTTATTCTAGTTGGGGTTTCATATTGAAGGGTTGCTTTAAATGTGGCAATTATGTTATTCCTGCAAAGATCAATTTATGATAGTTGACATAAATGATTGGGAAAATGGCTATGATGTTGTAGATTCTTAACCACATAAACTAGGGATGTTTCTCATTATTTTTTAGTAAAGCATGCCCTATATACGAGGAGAGGTGGGCAGTAAAACCATTTCATAAACTTACACCCTCATGATCATGTCATGCCTATCAACAATTCCAAGATTAGATTATCAAATTCATCTAAGGAAAGCATCTAGTGGTCATTGAGTATCACGAGAATTGAACTGCAATATTATGACAATGGATTTACATTCAAAGTAAGTTTAGGACTATAGGAATGTTTGTGCTTTCAAGTAACTCGAAGAACAAACCTCAAGTGAGATGGTTGTAGAAATGGTTGGCAACAACTTTCTGACAAGGAAGGAGATGCCTAAATGTTTGGCCCCATTTATTTCAACAGTTAGGAAAATGCTTTGCCTCTGCACCTACACTCAAATGATAATTGTGTCACATGAATTTATAGACCTACATTACTAGAATAATGCCTATGTGCATTTGGAAGGTAAATAAAATGTAGATTTGTGATTAGGAATAATGATTTTGAATTTTAATTGGAGTGGTATTCTATATACTTGTGCTCAATTATAAAATTTCAACGACTTGAATTATTAGAAGATAAGAACAGTGATGATTAGGATGAAATTTCAAACACAAGGGTGGGATATGTATTTTCAATAAACATTTTGTATTAGTCATACTCTATCCCCAATGCCTAGTTCACTGATAATATCACACGATTGAAAATGATAAGTTTATGAATCGACTTGGAATCTCTCATGAATAAATATGTTGAAAAAAATACTAAGTGAATATGACATTGTTGGAAATTTAAGTTTTAGCAGATCATTTGATTTTCAAAGCTCGAGACTACAAACACTTTTTGAATAAAGACCCGAGAAAAACACACAGAAAGTACTTACATCTCAACCTACAAGTGTTGAATTATCCCTCAAACAAGCTACTTACTTTTAAAGATTTTCATAGTTATGAGTCATTATTCCAAGAGGTGTATTAGCATTTGATATACTTGCAATTTATACTCGCCAACAATTGGTTTGCATGGTTTTTCCTTTTCTAGATTCTTTCATTAACAACTTGTTTTCAACAGTACACAATAAAAGTACACATTTTTAATTTTTGTTCATATTTGAGAATACATGTCTCTTTTTTATTTTATAGCCTAGTTTTGCTTGAATTCTATTTCAGGTTGTTTAAGCATAGTGTATACCTACATTTATTATATTTTAATTACTTCAGTGGAACTAATCATTTTCATAAGCTCTTATTCTTTCACAATGGAGACATCATATAGGAAAAGGTATGAGAGAATTATGCTTACCTTTGTTGGGTTATGAACTAGAAGAAAAGATGATTTCGAAGACATATATGGAATGTGCTAAAATGATGCATAAGTGGTTGGACCATGATCTCTATAGATGGAAAAACACTAGTTGTTCTCACATCCTAGCTGATAAACAAGTCTAACATGTCAAGGGATCCATATCCACACATTTAAACAATTGATCACATTAAGGATGCATAATCAAATTTATGGACAGAAAAGCAAAAGGGAATTGCTTTAATAACCAGGCACAATGAATCATAAATAAATCCCAGCAGTCGGTTGTCATCCCCAACAACCTTTTAAAAGCCACTACTTCCCACATTCCCTGGGTTGTCAAAGCATATATATAATTAAAAGGAAGGATTGGGAAAGGAAGTCTAGTAAATAAAGGGAGCATGCAGATATCTCTGTCATGGCTATGGATGCTAGTTGGCAATGAAGTAAGGTTTGTGATGGTATGGTGAGTTCATCGAGGCTATGGATGCTCACTAGCACTGGAGCAACACCTAAGGGATAACATATCTATAACTGGTGAAAATATTTTTATCCCAAAATTAGCAGGCCTTGTGGTGGAGACTTCAACTTGGATCATCAATGCAAGCTTTAATGTAATAAACCTAATCATTTATCCTCTTGGCACAATGGATAAGATTTATAAGTTGGTACTGTTAGAATATTGTGCTCATTTCACCATAGACAATGCTACACCATTTTCACCCAACCATAGGCACAAAGCCACCCCCAAGCACCTTAACCTTTGCCAGATAGAATGATTCTGGGAAGCCACACTAGAACCAACAGATAAACCAAGAGTGCACACCTTCTCCAAGGTAGCACACAAGTAAGAGTACCAAAAGGTTGAACAAGAGTGTGTTGCACCATTGCAGTTGTTATTGCTCCTCTTCCAAACTTGCGCACGACTTTTGCTACTACTTCACTTCTAAGATATGTTCACCAATTGAGTGAGTGTGTGCTTTTCAAATGAGATAAAGTGCCTTCTATTTATACTTATCTGAACAAGAGAACACATGTCTCTTCAAGCAATGCCAACCTGTCCTTTTATGCATATAATACTTCAATATTACTTATTCTTCTGAGCCGACTTGTATTCCATGGTTTTCACACATCTGTTTAGGTTTTCTCTTGATTCCAGAATATTTTATTCCAGTCAAAGGTTTATCCATGGAGGTTAATACCTCTCGTAGCTACCAAAACATCAACACTCCCTCTTAGGTAGGGAGATATTTAACCATGATGTTCCCTTTTGGTCTTCATATACTTGCTTCTTATGCCATGATCCTCTAGTCATGGTTATGTAGACCATGTTATCGGTAGCATCATTACGACACACATGACTACACCCATGTGGACCTGTCAATCTCATCTAGGGGCCACAACCCGCTAGAAAAAAATATAGCTACACCTCGTAGTGTGTGTCACCATCATCATCATGGGCTACACCCACATGACATGCTCACCCATGGCTACACCCATGTCATGAGTATCATCATTATCCATCTATATCACATGGCATGGGCAAGACCTACATGTTCTTACAAACCGGTAGCATCGCCAAAGCTACACAAGTTATCTCATGATCACCCAGATCATATTACGAGCAACACCATCACAACCATACAGGTTCTTGACTAGACCACTAGCATACCAGAATGTCTCACTGGTGTATCAACAACTCGACATACTAGACCATCTCACTAGAGTAGCCTACAACTCGACATAAAGCCTACAACTCGACATAAAGCCTACAACTCGGCATGAAGCCTACAACTCGGCATGAAGGCCTACAACTTGGCATGAAGGCCTACAACTCGGCACGATGCCTACAAATCAACTTGAAGGCCTACAACTCGACACAAAGCCTACAAATCGGCAGAAAGGCCTACAACTCGGCACGAAGGCCTACAACTCGGCACAAACGCCTACAATATCCTTCTTTTCGAATTTTTCCATCAAATCCCTCTAACTGAGAGAATCCCCGAACCACGCTTCCATCAGCTGCATGCCCATATGCATCCTGCAAAGTGTCACAAAAACTTGCTTCTTCCTTATCACTGACTCCCTCTGAAGTTTGACTCCCTCTGATTCCTTTCAAGTCTTGCTTTTCTGTGGTAACCTTCCTAGAATATGTATGATAACCTGCCCAAAACAGGAACAATAACAGCAAAATTATTTCCAATATAATAGCATTTTATATAAGAACATATCAATTTCATGGTAATTCATTATAACATTACCAAGGTGTCCTGCATGAAAACAAGAACAAGAAATATCTCATAGAGGAGATGTTAGTTCATATTGCAATTAAGTACAATAAGCATTTATATTAATAGTATATGCTACTAAGTATTCATTTGTTCTTAGCATTAAAAAAATCTAAAGGATTGCAATACTCACTTAAGCAACAATAATAAAAATATCAAACCTTATATGCAAACCTGGAGTTTAGCTATTGGTTCGCTTGAGTTGCTTTTGTTCTGAGACAAGTATTCTTTCCAACCTAGAGAGTGTGTTGTTCATCTGAATGTATTAGATATAAGATATTTTTGGCTCTACGATTGCTTCTTGAACAAAGATCCCTTCTCTTTCTAGAGATTCAGATCTGCAGTTGTTGCTTTTTATTGTTTCTCCTACTCCATGTTCAAGTTCTTGGAAGCTCCAAAAATCAAACTCTTCATCCTTTGACGCTTGTTCTTCAGCCTGTGGTTCCATAATTTTTCCCTTTGTTCTTTGCAAGGATGATGTCAATCCTTGTCTTCCATGCTCTACCAAGAGACCATACTTTTGTTGTGTCACTCTGACTTCATGGAGAAAGTCATGACTATCTTTGAATTTGACCTTGACCAGTCTTTTGACTTTGACCATTCAAACCTTGACTTTGACCCAAAAAATAAACTTTGACGCTTTTATGGTTGAGGGAACCAGGAGATGCGTTGGGTTAGGGTGCACTAGGATATCCAAATATTATGCCAAATGCTTCACTTAAAGTGCCTGAACAATCAAGTTAGGGTTTGTTGCTGATGCAAGATCAAAAACCCTAGCTGCAACTTGAATTTTGCTATAACAAGCTTGACAGAGAGCTATGGATCTACCTTCCAGTGGTTATATTGTTCTGAAGGTGGTGTGGGCCCATAACCTGTTAGAATATTGTGTTCATTTCACCATAGACAATGCTACACCATTTTCACCCAACCATAGGCACAAAGCCACCCCCGAGCACCTTAACCTTTGCTAAATAGAATGATCTCGAGAAGCCACACTAGAACCAATAGATAAACCAAGAGAGCGCACCTTCTCCAAGGTAGCGCACAAGTAAGAGTACCAAAAGGATGAACAAGAGTGTGTTGCACCACTGCAGTTGTTGTTGCTCCTCTTCCAGACTTGTGCATTGCTTCTGTTGCTATTGCACTTCTAAGATATGTGCACTAATTCAGTGAGTGTATGTTTTTCAAATGAGCTAAAGTGCCTTCTAGTTATACAAATCTAGCTAGGTGAATAGGTGTCTCTTCAAGCAGGGTTGACCTATCCTTTTCTGCATATAATACTTCAATATTATTTATTTTGCTGACCCGACTTGTCTTCCATGGTTTTCACACATATGTTTAGGTTTTCTCTTGCTTTTGAAATATTCTATTCTAGTCAAAGGTTTATCCATGGAGGTTAATACCTCCCACAACTACCAAAACATCAACAGGTATGTGGCATGACTATTGAAGCCCTCACTAAGAAAAAAAATGGAACTCGCTAAGCATTGATTTTAGGATGTTGGTGGGAAATGAAAACTTTTTTGGCAAATATCTAGCAGAGACTCATGGCTTCAACCAATGGTAAGGCCTCAACAACTATCCTAAGTCAATTCACTTGGGGACTCACTTGTAAATTTTTAATCAAGCCTCTTTAGCTATGCTCTGTTATGCTTGAATTTACTCTTTTAAAGCTTAAGTAATTTATGATAGCTTGTTATTGAATGGATTTATTTCTAATCGGATGCATTTTTTATCATTTTCCTTTGTAATGTATTTCTAATAGTTTTCTACAATTGCATCATCTAATTGATTTTCTTCGCAAGCTCATTATCCCTCATTCATCACAATGTATGTATCATAGATTTTTCTCTTGCACCACTTGGATTTAATAAGCTCTAACCTTTTGAGACATATGTTATAGCCTTGTCTAGGGTATAGGAGTTGTTTTCCATCACAGGTTGACTCAAAATTGAGTTTTGGGTAGAATCGACACTTTTGCTAGGTGTTAGGTTTGAAGTGCACTAATGACTAGTGGGCCTTTTTACCGAATTAAAATATTTCAATTGTTTGTGAATCCTATCAATGTCAATTAGTGTATGTAAATCCTATATAACTAAGATACAAGACAAGCTAATGGAATTCAATTCAGGATGAGCATCATCTTAAGTAGGACTTGGACTTTTATTAAAAGAATGCCTTTATGCATAATTTTGGGTCACTGGTTGAATTGATATTTTGACTATGCAAAAAGGTTCTTAAGAGGTTTTGGGGGATTGCAAATTTACTGAAATTGATAGTTAATGAAATTGATGTTTAGATGTATGAGAGCACACATTTATGATTTCCCGTCAAATCAAGTCGTTGAAATGGATCAATTATGAAGGTTGTATAGATGGTTTTGAGCAAGGCTATGTGGCCATTCATTGGAAATCCCACATACCCTCTTCATACTGTAGAAAATAGTTCTTCAATCAGAGGTCATGCAAGCAAGTTACAGGGTTACTAAGCCATAAATCAAGCAAGTTTTTCCCATGATTCGATTAATTAATTTGTTGCTCTCCGAAAAGTTATGTTTCAATTCAATGACATCTCAGTTTGACTCTCTGTTATTCTCTGACATTAATCTTTTATTGTGAAGTTGAATGGGCATATTCATCTTTTGGTGAGGATAATCATCGAGTTACCTTTCACGGTAAAATGGATAAGTACATGGGTCAAAGTTACTTTTTCCATACGACGGGAGGATCGAAAATAAGTATTTGAAGAGTCCCGATAGGCTTATCGAGAGGGTTGAAATAATGGACCATCAAGGGAGTTTCAAATATTGCCATTGGAGACATTATTGTTTTTCTCCCAATGGGCTATTGAAGGAATTTAAAGTATTGCCATCAGATACATTTTTAGTTTCCTCCCAATAGGCTTATGGGAGGGTTCAGTCAACATACCTTTAAATTACCTTGACAATTCTTGAGAGAGGTGCAAAATAGAGCCATTGGGGATTTGAAATAAGCCATCAAAGTGAATCAAAATAAGGTCATCAAAGAATATTTGCAATCTATTAGAGAGTCCTTAATTAAGTCATCATCGGAAGATTTCAAATGCATCATAGATTTTAATGTAAAATATCAAATATTATTGACATCAATTATCATTTGGCCATAATCTCTAAACAAAGAATTTTTGTTCACTCGTAGATTCCTTTTTTTATCACAAGCCTAGATGGTAGTATGAAAACTATCATACAAAAATATTGTTGATCGAATAGTTGAGGAAGCAAGATGACATCATCCATGGGGCAAGAAGCTTTGTATATACACAATGACAATACGAGAGTTTTCTACCACGTGAGTTTTAGTTTTCTATTTTGAGCTATGTCTGTAGGCCAACAGTTATCCTATCATATAAGCAACCAATAATTGGTGATCATCTTATTTATTTGGTCTTGTATGTGGATGATATGTTGTTGATAGGAAACGATAAGGAGATTATCCACTATGTGAAAAATTAGTTGTCCTCTAAATTTGACATGAAGGATCTTGGTGCTGCAAATTTCATTTTGGGTGTGGAAATTAAAAGAGATCAAGCAAACAAGAAACTCTTGTTAAAATGGAGGAAATACGTCGAGACAATATTGCAAAGGTTTAATACGCATGAATGTAAACCAGTCGGGGTTCCTATTCTTGTAGTTGTAAAGTTATTTGTGGATTAGTGTCCTAAGACACAAAAAGAGGAAGAGGACATGTCCCATGTTCCATATGCTAGTGTGGTTGGCGGTTTGATGTATGCAATGGTTTGTACTAGACGAGACATTTCACATGCAATGGGAGTTTTGAGCAAGTATATGTCAAAACTAGGGAAGGAGCATTGGACAACAATAAAGAATGTTTTCATGTATTTGCGTGGCACTACTAATTATGGATTGTGCTACCAAGGGAGACTAGGATTGGATAGAGTGTTGGACATACATGGGTTTGTTGATGCAGACTAAGTTGGAGATCTAGATCGCAGAAGATCTACAAGTGAGTATATGTTTAACCTGTTTGGAGGAGCAATCAGTTGGATGAGAAAAATATAGGTTGTAGTGGCACTCTCAACTAAAGAAGTTGAATACATGGCAACCACTCATACAAGAAAGGAAGTAATATGGCTACATAGATTGTGTTTAGGTTGGTACAACAAGCTGTAAGGATAGATTGTGACAGTTAGAGTGCAATCTTCCTGGCGAAGAACCTAGCTTATCATTAAAAAACAAAGCATATCGATGTTCAATATCACTTTGTGAGAGACATGGTTGAAGACAAGAAGGTGTTGTTGATGTAGTGGACACTTTGAAGAATGTTGTAGATTCATTGACAAAGTTTGTGAGCATGGAGAAGTTCTCCTGGTGTAAAGAAACAATGGGCATTGTTCCCCTAGATTGTTGACCATGTAATCTTGTAATCCCACGTATGAAAAGAAAACAATAAGTGGGAGAATGTTGGGTATGTGTTATATTCTTTGCATGAATAAACCTAGTGTTTGTGTCACATCGGATGTGAGGGGGTTCGAGGCAATGCCCTCAAAAAAAATATTTTTGGCAATTTTTGCATCCATTTTTAGCGTTTTTTCGGCACATGGTTTTCGTCGATGGTTTTCTAATTTTGGTTAAGGAATTAGGGTTGTTGACTAATTCGAGTCAATGGATTAGGGTTTTGGATGTCGTGAGATCCTATATATATTGTATTGTAAACAATGAAGATATATGATGAATAAAAGATTAGAGGTGTGACTCTAAACATGTTGTTGGTTTTCTCAGTTTGTGTTTCCAGGGTAAAATCTCTATGTAATGTGTGTGTCATTATATATTTTTTGTTTTTATTAAGAATCCATTTGTTGTCATTCATTGTATAAGGTTAATAATCTACAGTGATTGGTATGAGATGTTAATCTAGTTGGGGTTTCATATTGAAGGGTTGCTTTAAATGTGGCAATTGTGTTATTCCTACAAAGATCAAATTATGATAGTTGACATAAATGATTGGGAAAATGGCTATGATGTTGGAGATTCTTAACCGCAAAACTAGGGATGTTTATCCTTATTTTTTAGTGGAGCATGCCCTATATACAAGTAGAGATGGGCAGTAAAACCATTTCATAAACTTACACACTCATGATCATGTCATGCCTATCAACAATTTAAAGATTAGATTATCAAATCCATTTAAGGAAAGCATCTAGTGGTCATTGAGGATCACGAGAATTGAGCGACAATATTCTAATAGTGGATTTACATTCAAAGTAAGTTTAGGACTATAGGCATGTTTGTCCTTTCAAGTAACTCAAAGAACAAACCTCAAGGGAGATGGTTGGCAACAACTTTCTGATGAGGAAGGAGATGCCTAAATGTTTGGCCCCATTAATTTCAACAGTTAGGAAAATGCTCTGCCTCTACACCTACACTCAAACGATAATTGTGTCACATGAATTTCTAGACCCGCATTACAAGAATAGTGCCTATGTGCATTTGGAAGGTAAAGTAAATGTCGATTTATGATTAGGAATAATGATTTTGAATTTTAATTAGAGTTTGGTATTTTATATACTTGTGTTCAATTATAAAATTTTAATGACTTTAATTATTAGAAGATGAGTAGAATGATGATTGGGATGAAATTTCAAACACAAGGATGGGATATGTATTTTCAATAAACGCTTTTTATTAGTCATACTCTATCCCCCGATGCCTAATTCACTGAGAATATCACACGATTGAAAGTGGTAAGTTTATCAATCGACTTGGAATCTCTCTTGAATAAATATGTTGAACAAAATACCAAGAGAATATGACATTGTTGGAATTTTAAGTTTTAGCAGATAATTTGATTTTCAAAGCTCGAGACTACAAACACTTGTTGAATAAAGTCCTAAGAAAAACGCACAGAAAGCAGTTATATCTCAACCTACAAGTGTTGAATTATCCCTTAAACAAGCTACTTACTTTTAAAGATTTTAAAAGTTACGAGTCATTATTCCAATAGTTGTATTAGCAATTGATATCCTTGCAATGTATACTTGCCAAAGATTGGTTCGCATTGTTTTTCCATTTCTAGATTCTTTCATTAACAACTTGTTTTCAACAACACACAATAAAGGTACACATTTTTAAATTTTGTTCATATTTGAGAATACCTATCTCTTTTTTATTTTATAGCTTAGTTTTGCTTGAATTCTATTTCGGGTTGTTTAAGGGTATTGTATACCTACATTTATCAACTTTTAATTGATTCACTCAAACTAATCATTTTCATAAGCTCTTATTCTTTCACAATGGCAACATCATATAGGAAAAGGGCCGAGAGAAATATGCTCACCGTTGTTGGGTTATGAGCTAGAAGAAAAGATGATTTCGAAGACAAATATGGAATGTGCTAAAATGATGCATAAGTGGTTGGACCATGATCTCTCTAGGTGACAAAACACTAGTTGTTCTTGCATCCTAGCTGATAAACAAGTCTAACATGTCAAGGGATCCATATCCACACATTTAAACAATTGATCACATTAAGGATGAAAAATTAAATTTATGGGCAGAAAATCAAAAGGGAATTGCTTTAATAATTAGGCACAATAGATCATTAAATAAATCCTAGCAACTAGCTATCATCCTCGGCAACCTTTTAAAGGCCATTATTTCCCCGATTCCCCTGGTTGCCAAAGCATATATAAAATTAAAAGGAAGTATTGGGAAATGAAGTTTTGTAAATAAAGGGGGCATGCAGATATCTCTAGTAGGGCTATTGATGCTCGTTGGCAATGAAGCAAGGCTTCTGATGCTATGGTGAGTTCATCGAGGCTATGGATGCTCACTAGCAATGGAGCAACACCTAAGGGATAACATATCTATAACTGGTGAACATCTTTTTATCCCAAATATATTAGTCCTTGTGGTGGAGACTTCAACCTCGATCATCAATGCAAGGTTTAAGGAAATAAATGTAATCAGTTATCCTCTTGGCACAAAGGCTAAGATCTGTTGGTTGGTACATGGCATGACTATGAAGCCCTCATGAAGAATTTTTTT
>WSFP011505543.1:0-13492 GCA_009831015.1 Picea engelmannii | reverse complement strand
AGGGTCATATTGAGACATACTAAGGTCGACACATTGATAGATAATGGATCTCAATCTAACTTGATTTCAGAGGAAGTGGTTAAACAATTGGGATTAAACACTCAGATGCATCATAAACCTTACTCACTTAGATGGTTAAGCAACAATCATAAATTTCACATAGAAAAGCAATGCACCTTAAAGTTTGCAATTTCATCTAAATTTATGGATGAGGTAACATGTGATGTGGTGCCACTCAATGAATGTGGAACAGTCTTAGGCAATCCTTATTTGTATGATTGCAAAGCAATATTCTACAGGGAACATAATCAATATCACTTAATCAAACCAGGAAAAGAATATGTTGTACATGCTCATCATTTAAAGACAAATCAATCTCTTCAAACAATGGAACAATTAATAAAGGCAGCTCATGCAAGCAACACACCTATAATTGTCCCAAATCAAGCAATTGATCTTAAGCAAGAACATGAGATGATTGTAGAATGAAAATTCAATCATACTTTGCTTCAAGATAAGCTAATGTCGTGCAAGTATTACAAACATATTAGCTCATTTGCAGTCATATTTCTGATGGTATCATTACTAATGTTGTCAACATGGATGGTAGTGGCTTCAGTAAGATGTGACAGAGTACAAGTGGCTAACAATATGCTGTCAGTTGTCATGATTGTTTTATAGTTGATCTTGATGAGACAGGTGCACAGGACAGAGTTTAAAGACAATGAACAGGTGGGATGGCCTATCCTTCAATTGATGACTGATTAGTATCCTTTTGGAGGACAAAAAAGTCTTATTGGGGAGGCGTGATCCAAAATGTATCCAGGAACCAAAATGGGTCCAGGAAGGCCTAAAAATAAAAGTGCCCAGAATCGCTTCAAAATGGACGTGTGTGTAGGCCTTGTTGTTACAAACCCAACACAACTTGAATGGGCTCAAACATACATCATATACAAAAGATATCATGTTCTGTTCATTTTTCCAAATAAGCAAAATTTTTGTTAGCTATACAGTCCATACAGTCCTGACGTGGCATTTTGGGCACAGACCTTACCACAAGACCACACTCATAAACATTTGGGCGTGGATTTGTGGGGTTAGGACTAGTTGGTCGGGCTAGCCCGCCAACCAAGGCGCATAACCAAGAGCTAAACGATTGGGGATCTAACAGTTTGATCGCGTGGAGGTATAGGCCGTGGCCACATGGGCCAAGTCACATGACTAGGAGCCTATGTCGGGGGACCAATACGCTAGCACCAGACCAGGGCCACATGGAGGGCGCGAATATGAGCAGGAGCCCGAGAATTCGGGGGCTGCGCCTAATTTTAGCCCAAAAGTGAGTTTTTAACTATAATATAAGATTTTTATTGTTTTTTCAACTAGTTTTGAGAGATCTTGGCCATTATTGGAGGATCTAGAGCTCTTTCAGAGGCCATAACTTGGGGGGAATTTGGGAGTTTGTTGCCAAATTCAAGCCTATATAAACCAGAGGTTATTGGCAACCTAAGGAAGTTCATAACAGGAAAATGTTGAAGAATTGAAAAGTCAAATAAATTTTTATGCAGTGAAGCCATTGAGGAGAGTAACTTTGCGAGCCATTTCTGGGAGCTTCGTTCATCCATTTTCAGTGTCGTTGGTTGTGATGGGTTCTTGAGATCTATAAGAACAAAGAGAGATCATTTTCTAATTCTTTTGGTAATTTTATGATTTACTTTTGAAGCTTTGAAGAGAAATAAGAGAGCCTCACCCACTAAGACAAAGGCCCAGATACGTAGGCGATATTGCCGAACTCTGTTAACAACTTTTGCTGTTATGGTTTGTTGATTATTGTGCTTATTTCCATATCTGTATATTTCATTATGGTTTTCATGTTACATCTTTAATTCTTCCTCTTTCATCAAATTCCTAAATGGTTAAAGAACTCATGTTTTTAAAACTCAACCATAGTCTTTAAAAGATATTTTTGGATCACACCAATAACCAAACCATTTTAACACTAAGTTTTACTGGGAATGGTCTTGAAATCAGAATTAATGAAAATATTAACTCCTGTTGAGTTAATGTTATCTGCTTCTTTCTTTTTATCTTCTTTGAACCCTGAAACTTGTCTTCTTTGGCTATTGATCAAAGCTCTATTTTTTTATCTAAGGAGTTGATTTTCTAATTCCAAATCAATTATATTAGCCTGTAACACTGGAACCAATGAATAATGTTTGTCCTTCCAAAAGGAAACCTCCAAATTGGGACCGATTTCATTTCTTTCCTTTTCCTTTTCTTTAGCAAGATTTTCAATTGGTTCATGTGAAGAAACGTGATGTGGGGAAGAGACTTCCTGATTTGTAACCAAATCTTCATCCTCAACTTGGATAGGAGAACTAGGTTTCGAGGTTTTCCTAGACTTATTTATGAACATTCTTGAAATTTTTCTTCCTTGCCTCTTGTTCATAAAATCTACAAGATTAATGGGATCATCATTTTTTGTGGTAATAGGTGGTCACATTCAGATGCAAGCGAGGAGACTACAGTTTTCTTGGAAGCTTTCGAAGAATCTTGAGGTGCTTCATTGGAAACACACGATTCTGGACTAAGGTTAAACTTGACAGTTTGACTGCGAGTAACCCTCGCGGTGTTTTGTTGAGGAGAATAAACATGAGGGTAAGGCATAATGAAATCTTCTACAGGATCCAAGGTTTCCTCCTGAGAAAAGTGAGACTGTGAACCCGCTTCAGAATTAATCTAAAAGTGATTTCTTTTCACAAACTTTTCCCAAGAATCACCATTCTTTTCTAACTGAAATTCAATCAGAATTTTCACTAAACTGTGATGAAATACATTTTTTTTTTGAACTGAGACTCTTTCTCTGGTAGAAATGTGCCATTTTAGATAGGATTTTAAGCAAGAACGTAGACATGTTCAATTCATAATCCATGAAGACCATTAAAAGTCGAAAGTGGTAAGTAAAGAAAAGGATATATATTCCCTCACATGTGATAAACCCCTTAATAACTATTAACATAAAATTCCATTTTTCTTTAGTTGAGGATATGGACATACCTTTATATTTGTATTTTCATTCGGTAGAAACCATAATTTCAAACCAAGGAATCTCCTTCACCCTTTTGGTTTTAGACCAACATTCTCCTTTTAATGGCAATTTAGTAACTCTAACTATTATTTCTTCATCTAGTTGTAATTCTATATACCTAATTTTGGCGTGTTCACCATTGAAAGTTCAAGGAAAAGCTTTGGTGACTTGCATGTTATGACCATTAAATGCTCATAAAATTTAACCAACCAACCGTCTCAAAAGTTGGAAAATAATCTTCTTGAGCTTCAATAAGCTCGAGAACGACTTCTACTATGGAAATCATTCCCATCTTGAATGTAGTTTACCATGCTACATATTGGAAAACCCTCATGAATGAAAACTAATAGACTCTAGCTTGCAAATGAATTAAAACAGAGTTTCAATTCTTGAAACAAAACCTTATTTCAAGGAATCACCATAGGTAATAACTCATGAATATGGAGATGCAGTTCAAAGCTACATGTGGGCGTGAATCAATGCACTTCGGGAAAGGAGGACTGCTCGTATGCAGTCTGAAAGGACCTTGATTTAATCTTATAATTAAATTGTTTTAAATTTATCATGACCCGATTAGGTTTATCGTTCCACTACAAGATGTTATAGATCGTGGGTATCAAACTTATGATAACTAAGTGAGATTTCGTAGGGTATGGTCGATTATTGTTTAGAGCATTGGTTTTAAAATCGACAATAGATAACAAACTGTAGCTTGTCAAATATTGTAGCTCTTTGATATATATATATATATATATATGAGAAGAAATCATAAGGAATATGTGAAATAAAAACAATTTGAAAACCAAAATTTAAATCAAAACCTTTGAGAAACATTCAATAAAGAAAATATCATTAACGTTTGAATGGAAAACTCAAAGAAGTTAGGAGTATGTCCAAAATTGTAAAAAATGAAAACATTATTTAAATAAAATAAAATTTCATTTTTCAAAAATGAAGAAAGAAGGGTCCCAAATTTTCTTTATAATACAGAATTTGGGAGGTTGTTGTCTTCTAAAACAAATGGCGACACACTGCTGAAACCAACTATCTCAGGATATAAGACAAAAAAATATATCAGATCATAAGAAATAAGAGAATTTACGAACTCTAGACAAATTATATTTATGACTAATTTGTAAAAGATAAGAAAATAAAATAGTACTATTACTCTTTAACTCTATATCATTGGAGGGGATAAGGAGTATTCATTAATCTTATGATTGAGAAAAGAAACTTCTAATTTGAATAATACGTAAAGCCTCTTTACTATGTCATAATTGAAAAGTTTAACTCAGTTTACCCGATATTGCTACGCTACCTGCAGGCCTGTTCAGTACCTCGACGAAGTTACCTTAATATCATATACGCCTTTACCCGCTGCCAACAGGCCTGTTAAGTACCTCGGTGGGTTAGCATATATCTCCCACATCCTCATTTTTCTTATTAAATTTTTCACCTTCATCTTTAATTTATGATTTATTGATTGCATTTGAGCAATGACGAGAAAAGAGGAGGGGTGATATAAAGAATTATTTATTTATTTATGAATCATGAAATGAGAACTAAACTGTTCGTCTTATGATGTGCTATTTCCCAATCAATTAATTTATTTTAAGGGACATAATACTACCCCAAAGAGACTTTGCTGAAGAGTATTTTCCTTGTTTTAATTCTTTATAAAGATAAGCTAGACATAAAATTTATCCTTTGATTTTTCTTAAACAAATTTTCTTATTTCAAACATTCTAAATTATCTTCTCTCTCTAATAAAAAGAATTTCAAAGACAACTGATTAACATATGTATCCAATTGTTATATCAGATCAACAACCAAAAAGATAATAAAAAACAAAATGAAAGAAAGAAAATGAAAAGATTTGAAAATATAAATACAAAAATATTAACAGCTATTTTACAAGGATTGAAGTATCTTTTAGGAAAAATATTTTTTGAGGATTAACCCATTTAGAGGAAAATCTTCTTCTATGCCTTCAAGAGTTTGCAAAATAAAAGTAGATGGACCAATTTTTTGAGCAACCTGGAAAGGACCTAACTACAACTTTTGAAACTTCGAATGTTTACCTTTTCCTTTATGGGCTTTGTCCCATTTCAAAACTACGTCACCAATCTCAAAATATTTGTTACCGACAACTCTATTATCAAACCACTTTTTAATGATCATCTGATGGTTAAAAAAAGTATTATTGGCTTTATCCCTCACTTATTCTAGTTTGAAAATCTGTTTTGTACGATACTGAATACTAGAGCAAGGTTGTTCATCAATCGACTGTACTAAATCTAATGATGGTATATAAATATTTGATCTCTGTGTAACTTCCATGGCTCTACTCTGGACTGTGTGCTGCTCTTGTGATCTCTTCATTCGCTCAACCACATTGAGTAGCTTCATCTGCACCTGCATAGTGGATTCCTGTTGCTGCGCCTCCTAGAGTTGTGCTTCCAGTTTCCTCAGCTCTAGATCTTCTGGGAGACATTCATAGGTTTGTGCACTTCGATCACTCAACTACTTACATTTCGAGGCGAGGGTCCAAATCCTTCCAACTACGCTCTTGGTGGCTTCCTCCCTCTGATCGCACACTTCTTGTGGAGTGCTCAACACTGCTTGGATCTCTAACTCCGTTGTCCTTGCTTGAAGCTACTGAATGGCCTCAACGAGCTTCCCCACTTGCATCTCGACTGACTCTGGTTCCTCCTGTGTCAAGCCCGACACAGAGTGAAGTGATTTAGTTACTGCTTCTTTGATTCACATAGTATTCTCTGCGAACATCTGGTCTTTTTCTTTATGTATCTTTGCTTTGTCCTTCTCAAACATCGCCTGAATTTCATTTTTCTCCTTCTTGTAGGTGGTTACGCAAGACTACGCAATTCATAGTTTCTCCACGACCTCCTCCTTTTCTTGCTTCAAGGCTTCTATAGCTTTTCCTTTTCTTATTGGACTCATTGAAGCCGATCCTCTATTGCATCTACTAGTATTCATAATTGGGTGGGCTCATCCCCCAATTCTGCAATCTTTGACGAAGAAGGCACAGTAGGTACTACGCGGCTCGAATGGATGGCTTCTTGTATCTCCTTCAGCTCCTTCTCGATTCTTTCATATAGCGTCTCCTGCTTTGCTCCATATTGCTACAAGATATCCTCTGAAGAATCCTCCACGACTGCGATGATTAGATCGATATCATCCTCTGTGAGCGTGGCCTTCATCTTGATATTATTGGTGCACGTCTTCTTTCTCGTTGAGGGTTTCTGTGGAGAAACCTTCCTCTTCTTCGATGCGTCGGCCTCGGTAGGGGGATCCTTTGGCGGTGTAACTTTTCCTTTTCTTTTCTTTTGTCCTTATTCCCCTCCTTCTTGATTTACTTGGTCTCCTCCTCCGCTTGCAGGCCCACTTTCCTCCGAGGCACTGTCCTCCTCATCAGTTTATATGTTCTACACTTCCTCCTTTTTATTCTTTTTCTTCACGCTAGTCTGTCCGTCATGCTTGACCCGGGTGACCAAGGGGCTTCCAATGATGTCAGAGTCAGAGATTTCTGCATCGTCAACCGGTACAAGGAACTATGTCGACCATTCTTTGGTGATCTCCTCCATATCTTCGTCTATGATCTTATAATGGGACTGCAACTCCTTGTTCTCATCCCTGTGCGCAGTGATATAGATAAAGTGTCGATCTGCACGGAACTTTGCTAGCGGTCTATACTGGTGCAATGTCTTCAGTGTTATGCGTGGAAATGCCTCAATAGCATGCTTCAGTTGCTGGTAGTAGGCATGGAACACAACGTTCGACTGCCACTGCTTCGACATATCATTTGTATACCACAAGGTGGAGAACCTCATGGCCAACGACTTTGATGGCTTAACTTCTGGAAATGTCGCTCCTTTCAGCATCTTCCAAGTGACAAATACGATCAATTCAAGTAACCAACTAAAATGGAATTCATACCCTGATCCTACGCTTCACAACAGTATTTCTCGAGCTCGTTGATGAGGTAATTCACCCAGTTCATTTGCATACCCTCCATGCACTTCCCAGCGAGGTCCACTACGAACCCCGTAACCTATGTCAGACGGTTATTTCTGACGAGCTTGTCAGCTATAAGTTGGCAAGCGAGGTAAACTGCGCCATCCTAGATAGAGGATACCTTGTAGCCTCAATTTCCGTTTTCTACATCACCATAATCCTCCTTTATGCATTATGCCAGGGAGTGATCTGAAGTCTTTCCTTGGTAAAACTGTTGAGGGTCCAGTCCCTGCATGCTCAGCCCTGTAATCAAGTGGATCAGTGTTGGATCCACAATAACGCACCTGTCAAACCATAGGTATCCTCCATGGTAGAATGACAAGAGGAGTTTAACATAAGTGTTAACTTCCTGATGTCGGTCGAAGTGATGGATCTTCATTACATTTAATTTTGTTGACTGCGCGAGCTCATTAATCCATGGCTAAAAGACTATGTGTGACTTCTTCCCAGTTGTCTTCATCAAATACCTATGGGGCGCAAGCATGGCATAGTTATTTCTGTTGTCGAGATTAAATTCGTTGTTCTTCAGAGCTGGGATCTATCCCAACTGGGGTCCAACTATGCGTATCCTCTTTGGGATGTACGCAGTGATCAAAGTATACTCAAAGTCACGTGGGATGTTGTCACAGTTAACTACGCCTACCAAAGGTGGTATATAATCTAGCAAGACCGACGAGATCTGCTTCACGTTAGCTAGATTGTTGCGGTGCTTGCTTCACTTCTCAATCACGGTTCGGCTAGAATGACATCCAGTCAAAGGGGATGCTTGCAGTCCCCCAGTCAACGACGTCTATATTCCTATAGACATAACTATATCATCCATGAGTTCCATGAGAATCTCCTCCACAGACTTCTCTAACGCGCTAAGTTCGTCCAACATTCACACTTATAGACAAATAGATCGGATAGGCGAACAGATAAGCGAGGTAATCAAACGGATGGTGAGGTATAGAAATCACAGCACGATATAATAACGGGTGGAAAAAAGTGGTCCCGACACAGTGTCCGATGGGTTAAATAAGCAAGTGTCGTAACAAATTCCTCCAATAGGCAGGAATGCATCCATCAATGCGAATCCATACGTTATGGCGAGGTCTCAATGGTCCATTTGCTCATAACTAGGTTTTCTAGTCGTTCTGGGGCATCATTCTAATGATGGGGTGCCTCCAACGGTCATATAGCTTCGTCGTGGCGAAGTCCCATTCTGCGTGGTTTTGTTGTTCCGGCGAGGTTCAGGGCCTACAAGCCTGCTTCCTACGAAGTCTTTTCTGGAACTTCCTGTCGTTTTTCTAACTTGGCTTTCTTCTTACTGAGCTTTCTTGCCTTCTTTCTTGTGATCTGGGTTTCTGGATTCCTCTTTCTATTCTTATTCTTATCTTCTCTTATCATGGTAGCTTCGGACTGCTGACATTCTTTCAAAGGGTTCAAAGGTAATATATTTTCTCTTATTAACTTTAGGGCAGGTATTCTTCTTTCTTGCATGGATAGGTCCTTCAAACCTTTTTGCGTTCTTTCAACCTCGACAACTAATTCTCTTGCCCCCCGTTGCTTCGACTTGTCCTCTTGTTCTTCTATTAGTCTCTTTATTTTTCTGGTTATGAAGTCCCTTAGTTCTTGTTTTTTCTGTTCTGTAGCTTCCTCCTCTGCTTTCCTTCTGATCTGATCCTTCTCAATCCAAGTCTTTCCTAAAAAAAGTGGAAAAGGGGTGTTGTTCTCAACAAATTTAACGACTTCAAATTCTTCTTCATTCGATGTTTCATGAACAATCATAGGTATATTAGTAAATCTTCCACATAGGGTTATCATCTTTCCTTTAAACAAGCCTATCCTTCCCAATGAAGGCATCATAGTAGGATTTCGAAAAATTTCCCAAGTGCTTTCTAGCATAATGTTCACATGTGTTTCTTCATCTAATACACAGTCTATGTCGAAGTCTTCTATTCTTGTAACTATGCGTTGTTTTTCTTTCAGGATCTTTGGTAAACTGATGTCTCTATGACCATCCATTACTTCTTTTAATTGTATTATCATAGTCTCTAACTCTTTCTCTTTATGATTCTTTAACGTATCCTTAGTCTCTTGACCTTCTTTATAGTTTTCTTGTCTCATGTTCATCTTTTCAAATTTATCAATCATTCTTGGACAATCCTCAACCTCATGACCAATAGCTTTACAACAAAGACAAATGGGACCTGTACCAGGGAATTCCTTAGCAATATGTCCCGATCTTTTTCAATTATAACACAATGTCAATCCTGTCTTTCTTTTAAATGATCCCCAACCTCTCCTGTACTATGCACTCGGATCGCAATGCTGGACCTGCAATCTGGGAAAATTATTTCTAGGTTCCTGCATCCACTTATTAGTCCAAAAATTATTTCTATGCATAGGAATAACATATGTTTCTCTATTTCTATAAAATTTATTCAGATCAACTCTTTCTTCTAACTGTTCCCTAGCTTTCAGACTAGGATAAAATCTATCGAACATACCTAGATTCATACTTTCGAAGCAAAAATTTCCACTTATCTTACCCTTACCAAAGCACGAAGCTTTAATATCTTACCTCTTTTCTTCAGATCAGGTTTCTTTGTTAGCACAGAGCTTCAAAAGTCAATTAGAATACTATGCACCACAACAACAGATCTATGCACAGAGCTTTCTCTTTTCTTCAATTCCCAACAATCACAGTTTCAGGTCCCGACAACAGATCCATTTGTTGGCACAAGGGCAGACCCAGGGTTCAACACTTCAACATCGTACCAACAAAACCCTAACTACCTGCCCTTTCGATAACACCTGCGAAGCAGATGAAGTCTCACCCGAGGTAGAGGCAGGGGGGTTGCAGGACTCAGGTGTCTACAACCAAGCTGGGACACAGATCTGTTATTATAAGATCTAGAAGAGCACTTAGACAACAATATGCATTAGTTCATGAGTCTCATTCACATCGTAGATTAAACCCTTATTACAGATCAACGCAGTAAGAATAAATATCAAGCACTTTCAATCACTTAGCACATAGAATTAGCTCAGATCTAGCATTCATTTATCTCTAATACCATTAATCACTAAGCAACATCATCAGATGCATTCATCATACATTATAACAACAACACTAAGTAGATAAACAACATAGTTGACATCGCACAAAGCACATCAAGACACATAATATACGTGGTTCATCCCAGTGTGGGGCTACGTGCACCAACTTATTCTTCCTCTTTATTAGTATTCAATATTCTTACATTTATATGCTCTTGTGCACAAATCCATAGAGACAAACTCCATAGAGGATAGGAGATCCGCGTGTTGCGCACCAGATCCTCCTTCCCGAAATCGGTTCAAGGCACAGAGCCAACTCCCTAGTATCACATAGCCTTACTTTACATAATTTATTGCACAAAGCAACTTACAACTTCTTGCACTGAGCCAATATTAACACTTACAACATATTATGCACATAGTCAACCAGTCAACCTGCCAGGCTTCTTACATCGCTTAGCTACTTATTTATACATTTACAAAAAGGCCTAATCATGGGTAAACCCATGGGTCGACATCCCATAACCCATTACATAAACCCTAGTAAACCCTTTGCTAGGTCCACAAGCCCGCAAAATAAGTGATATCCTATGATGTCAGCTACGCCTGCGCGCTCCATCTTCAACCAGCCTGTCAAAGTCCCAAAAGTGGTCAAACACGACCAATGTTTCCTCAAAACTTGGTCGAGGGACAACATGAATTAAGATAAATTTCACCAATAATATCGAGTCCCCATTGTTCAAATGAGTGTTCAATAATGATTGGCTGCAGAGGTAATGTTGATTTCTTTTCTCGTCCAACTAAAGTTTGACATCTTTTACATTTTCAAACATATTCATGAGAATCTTTAAATAACGTTGGCCAATAATAACCTGTGCATAAAATTTTGTGTGCAGTTGTATCACCTCCAAAATGACCACTTGTAGGTCTGTCATGCAAGTCAAATAAAACTTTATCAGCTTCTTGTTTTTCTAAACATCTAAGTAACATTAAATCATATTTCTTTTTAAAAAGAATGTTATTAATAAACTGATATTGTGTGGATTTTATTCTTAAAGCACATTTGCTTTTGAATTCCAAATGAGAAGGTATAGTTCCATGATTAATATAATAAACTAAATCTGAATATTGTGAATTATGAATATTCGAAGTGACACATACCTGTTGTATATCTTCAATAATCTTTACCTTATCCGCATTTTCAGATGTAGTATCAATAGTTTCAATTAATAACTTTCATAAACCTTGACTTCGAACGATTTTTGCAGGTTTTATCTCTAAATCATATTCTTGTAATGTTGTTACCTAATTTGCTCTCTTATCGCCTAAGTATTCCCGAATGAGAAAACTTCTAACCGAGGGATGTGGAACTATTACCTTGGTATGAGGTTTGATCAGGAAAGGTATGAAATGTTTAATGGATTTGAAAACTGCATAAGCTTGCTTTTCAACATCAGTATAATTTAATTCTGCTCCCAATAATGTTGAACTTTCGAAAGCAATAGGTACTTCTATGTTTTGATCATTTTTTTGTGATAACATAGATGTGTAAGATTTTTCAAAAGCAAAAGTATAAAGAATGAATTCCTGATCATAGTTAGGAGAGAGTAAAGAAGGTGCTTGAATGATGGCTTTCTTTATAGAATTGAAAACATCTTTTTCAATTGTATTCCATTTAAATAACATGTGTTTTATTATCATACGTTGTAAGGGTAAGACTGTTTCTGTGAAATCTGGGATAAAACGCTTCACAAAATTGATTTGTCCAAGGAAATATTGCATAGATTTTTTACTATGAGGCAAAGGAATTTCAGAAATACTTTTAACTCTCGAAGGATCAATTGAAATTCATTCTTTGGAAACTATAAATTCCAAAAGTTTACCTTCTTGAAGAGCGAAAAATGATTTCTTAGAATTTAAATAAATTCCATACTTTTGACATTGTTTGAAAAGTTGTTTAAGATGAGAAATATGATCTAAACGATTCTTAGAAAAAATTATAATATTGTCTAGATAAACAACAACGGATTTATTGATTAAACCATGAAAAACAATATCCATAGCTCGTTGGAAAGTTGTGTCTACATTAATTAAAATAAAGACATTTTTTTGATAAGCATAAGTTCCCCATTTAATTCTGAAAGTAGTTTTGATTCTATCTTTAGGATAAACTAATACTTGATTATAGCCGGAAAATCCGTCTAAACATGATATCATTTCAGAACCTGAGACTGATTGAAGAATTTGCTCCATAGGAGGTAATGGAAACTTATCTTTTTCGGAAGTTCTGTTTAGGTTTTTGAAATCTATACAAATTCAGATGTCTTCGTTCTTTTTCCTTACAAGCACAAGATTTGATACCCACTTGAAATGTCTTACTAGAAAAATGATCTTTTCTTTAAGCAATTTGTTAAGTTCATTTTTAATCTGGGTTTCAAGATTATGATGAATTTTCCTTAACTTTTGTTGAACTGGTTTTTCCTCTGAAAGCATATGAATGGTGTGTTGAATTACAGATGTATCAAAAATTTTCATGTCATCATATGACTATGCAAAAACATCCATGTATTGCTTAATAATATTTATGAAAATTGTTCTTTCAAAAGGAGAACAACCTAATCCAAGATTAACATTTTAAGGAATTTGATCTGTTCCTAGATTAACAAGTTCTACACTCATAGTAGAACTGTGTGTTTTACAATTTGTGAGTTTTTTAAACCTGTCTTTTAAATCATAAAGATCTTCTAACTTTACAACAGATTTAGGAAAAATATTTTTAGATTTAATTTTTTCCTCCGGAGAAGATTTGTTCAACTCAAGATCATGTGATTCTTCGTCAATGATATCACTTTCATATGTTCCTTCTAAAGATAGAAAATTAATTATATCAGTATCGTCATTAAAGACTCGCCAATTCGTTATGTTATCAGGAACATAAGGTTGGAAAATTGCTTCAACAAAGAATCTATCTGGAGAAAAATCTTCATGGGGAATAAGTCTAGAAGTTATGTTTTCCAATAGATCTGCACAAGCATTTATCATTCTAGATATAGAAACAATATTAAATGCAAAAAAATTGCTACTGAATCTTGAGCCAATTGCTGATAATGTTTCAAATGACTAGAAATACAATGAATTTGATTTTTTACATGTTTAACAATGATTTGTGAATCACCGAAGACCAAGATGTCCTGCACATTCATGTTGATTTCCTTCTTTAGACCTTGAATTAATGCCTCATATTCCACGATATTATTAGTACAATGGAATTCATGTCTGCATGTTAACATAGTTTTTACGCCATCAAGACTTATTAAAATGCAACCA
>WSFP011505533.1:0-13493 GCA_009831015.1 Picea engelmannii | reverse complement strand
TGACCGACTGGTTGTTAAGCCCATGAGGGCCCTTATAATTGATTCTGTTACCTCCAAACTTTAGCAGGGAGTCTCAGGTCCTTCATGGATGAGACATACCTTCTTTAGCGAGGGAGGCCACTCAACCACTTTAGCCCATTTGCATGCATATTGGTCGTTTGACTTTTTGGTATGATATTTGATTATTAGTTGACCATAGGATTTACTGCCAGGTCTTTGTTATCATGGATATTGGAGTTCCTTTTTCTCCTTCGTTTACTGCTACCCCCCCATGACGTTAATGGGGGAAAATCAGTCTGTTTTTTACAATGGTATGCAGAACTACAACGCTCAGTCCGCACCTTAGGTCTCTAGACATTTTTCTGTTGATATGACTTCCCCCGTGTAGCCCTCTCCCTGGCCCACATATATGAATCCTAGCATTGGACCCGAGGGCACCATGGCTCCGATGACTACTTCTTCATTTGATATGAGTCGTGTCCCTGTGGGAGGTTGGAACCTTCCTCCCTACGGATCCAATACTAGCTATGCTCTTTCAGGATCCAGTACTCAAATGGGTGCCCATCCCACTTATTACCCCCCACCCATGTATCTTTCGTCCGCCGTGTCAGTTCCTTCGAACACTTTTTCCATGAAAGGCCTTCAATTACCACCAGTTCTTTCATATGGAGTGAACCAGTTTTACGGTTCGAGCTACCCTATTTATGGGACCCCTTCACAAGGGGGCAACATATATCCTCACTCGAATAATCCTTATCCAACCTCGGTCTCTCCACAGACCCCAGTGATGATGCCCGTCCAAACCTCATCGAACCATTTTGGCGTGAACCAACACCTTTTTGGGCTAGGGAAAGAGGTACACCAAGATCCTGCCTGGCTTGCAATTTTTCAGAATCCATATTTCCCCGAACAATGGAGTCAAATGCCACCATCAATCGCCAGCCCAGTCATTGTCAGTTATACTAGTGCTCCATCTCCAACCTCTGCCAGTTATGTCAGAGATGGATCGACTTCTTCTACCAACTACGTTGACAAGTTGCCCCCAACCTCTACCAATTATGTCGGGGGAACCGTTCTTTTTTCCCCAAATCATAGCCATGTCATGTCTCCCACCTCTATTCATCATACATGAGATGACTCTCTTTCCCCTACTGTTACATCGAGAAGCCCAGACGCCTTAGACATAAGCCTAAATTATTTTGCAGGACTTGCGAAGGAAGTCACCTTACTCGTTTGTGTCCTATTACTGCCAAGATACCAGAAGCGTGGGGCTCACCCAAGAGCCCTTTGAATTCTGAGGCATATGTGGTTTCTCTTCACACCACTCCTCCCTTTATCGTCTCGATGGTTCCACCAATGCAATCTTCTCCCGACCTCACCCCCTTTATTAAGGGTGAAGGGTGAAGCGTCTCTTGCCCCTGTTACTATGCATCCTCTTCAACCTATAATTGAAGAAGTGGCCACACCAGTGCAATATCTGGTCAACCCTACTCTCCCTGAAGAGAATGACACACCTTTCAGCCATGTCATCAACATTCCACACCCTCCCCCTTCTGAACGAGAGAGATTTATTCTTCCCCCGAATGCTCGCCCTCCAAGTTCTGACGAGGTTCCTTTTGATTGGGACAACCTGATGGGGCATCCCATTCCCCCACCTATGTCTTTTCCATTAAGAGACATTATTCTAACCATCATGGAAACTGTATCCTTCGTTAACACCTTCTCCTCCTTGACATGGAAAGCCTTGGGTTTTCCCAAGCTATTATCAGCTATTCGCAGGATACTGACTTTCGACAGAAGGCCGAGGCGAGAGCCTTGGCCTCCCCCTTTACATGTTGATTAGACTCCCAATAACGAGTCTCAGTTAATCTCTTTTCTGACTCATCCAAAAACTAAAAATATTGTCGAGTGATTTGTCCCTTTCACACTCATTAAAATTGGATTTGAAAGATCATGAGTCCTAGTTAAGCTCTTTTCCTCCTCGCTATCAAAAATAGAAAATATTGCCAAGTGAACTTGTCTTTTTCACACTTGTAAATTGGATTTGAAAAGATGTCTATTTGGCACAAGTTTACCCCTTTTTCACACCAAGTAGACTAAAATATATAAAAAGGACATTTTTTGGCGTTAAGTTGTGATTGCATCTCATGTCCTCGCTTGTTGTATTGAGCCTTTAGCCAGTTCTCGCTTTGCATTATAAACCATTGCCTAAGCAGTTTGCATCCTCAACCAAGCAGAGCCTTGTTTTTATCCTTCACAATTTGACACCCCATACCCTGGAGGGAACATCACCCTGAGTGTCCATCTCCCACATGCATTTCCTTGCATTGAGCATAGGTATGTTCCACTACTGGAACTAGTTTTGCTTATTTGCGTCACTTGTTCCCTCCTCGGTATCATAGCATTCATTTGTTATGAAAAAACAAAAAAAAAGACGGGCAGGAAGGAAATACTATATTGTAATTGGCAGCAGTCATGTCGCCTTTGAACAGAGCACAAAATTATTGAGTCTGTGTGCCATCATAATTTTGGGTTTAGCATGGCCTTAGGAAACTGATCTCGCTACAAAGTTTTCTCTACTGACTGGTTACTCTTCCATTCCCTACAGAGACTGTTATTGATGCCTTCTGCACCTAATTGTCACATCATTGAGTCCATGCTGCCCGAGTTCACCATATGTTTCATGCTCTTGTTCAAAGGAAGTCTACCAATCTGTGTCGGCCACTCCTAAGAAATCTTGACTTTGCGTGTCGGCCATACCCTCAGTTTGTCTTAGAATCACATGATACTTTGGTCTTATCATGCACCCTGGCCCTACTTTCATCATTGGTAGGTCACCTTGAACCCAACAATCAATGTTTCATCATTGGTCGTTGACTAGGTGGTTTCCATGGTGTTCGTCGACAAGACATATATTCACACTTTGGGATTTGTGCAATGTCTTGGATGCCATTAGCCTTATTGGTGGTTTCCTCACCTTTGTCAGCAGTTTTTCATCATTTGCTATTTAGAGGGTCCTTTTCATGTACCGCTTGCATCTGGAACAGGGTCGTTGGTTCGTGAACATGTTTTTCGTCCGATCTCCACCAAATCATGAAGCTCCTGCTTTGATTCTCATGTTGATTGATGAGAGATGCCTAAATGCTCTACTTTTAGCGGGTCTCCTTCCATCGAATTCATCTCATTTATTCTGGATATGGGACCTAGAGTTTTATGAGTACCTTGAGGCTTGCAGTCATCAGTGATAGGCTCTCTCGCCATTGATAGAGATGGGAATACATCAATGTCTCATGATCAATGGATCTCTCAAGTGTTTAACGCCAACTCCTTTATTCACATTTGTAGGGATGTACTCGGTGCCTTGATACCTACTTTCATTATCGGTAGGATGTCTCGCATTTGTTAATGGTATACTTCAATGACCGGTAATCAAACGATGTCTCATCGTGTTCGACCTCAACTCATTTATTCACATGATGTAGACTTGCACCATTGGGGGATAGTGTAGAAGACTTGAATACATCACTATGTGTTCGCAATTTTCCTGAGTTGTTGCTTCCATTTCATTGGACCAATGCCTTTTTGACTTCAGTGATCATGGGAGATCAAATTGTACTACATGGTATACAAGATTGATTTTTGAGACTGGTTTCATTGGGCCTTTTTCGCGACTATGACAACTTTTGGCATATAACCGCATTTGTATTTGCTTATTCATGGTCATGAACACTTGTTTGGTATATTTTTCACATGGATCTGCATTGTATTCTTGGCAGCCATGTATGCAAAGTCAGTACATAATGCAATGAGCAATTGAGTTCGTCCAACTGGTTCTCTACCACTCCACTTCTGGGTTATTTATAATGTATTTCGGTCATTGCAGATACTCCTCTAATCTCACACATTAGGGGGCATCTGTTATAGAAAGATTTGCCTCACCATTGCTATCTTGCACAGAGGACCTTTTTCCATTTCCCTATGCATACTTTTTATCCCTTTTTGATGAATCCAGAGCTAAAAATATACATTTTTCCACATATGCGCTCCCTATAAGTTATACAAGATGCGTATACGCTTGTTGATCCATTACAACTTGTGTATATCGGGATTTGTGCCAAAAAATACAAAATGAGGTCGGGTTTACATGTCATGACATAAGATCTCTGATCCTTGGCCTTCCATATACTGGAAACATTTCGACTCGACCCTTCAGTTGCATTCTGGAGGCTATAAGAGCACAATTTCGAACTATGGAAAAGAAGGAGAAAACATTCAACTTTGAGAGCAAAGTTACTCTGGAGAAATTACTTCATATTGCGTCTGCATCCCTTTGTCCCTCAAGTCTGAACACAGTGTTCAACCCCCAAGATCTTCCCTTATTATTGAGAGGACCTCTTTGCCTCTTTCTCATGAGCTTGCCTTTGGTGGAGGATTGAAGTGGTGGGGACCCAGTTGGAAGGAACTTGGTTTCTTGGTTTCAAACCGTGCCGACACGGAAGTCTGTAATGTTGACACTTCTGCTAATTAATTATTAATAGAAATACTCCTTTCCCGTCCTATTGGTATCTTGCAAAAATATGATTATTATCCGTGGGCGTGTTTGTAATGTTTATTAATAGATTATGCTATCTGATGTGCTAACCCCTTTTGTATCATCACTATATACTTGCTTTGCTTGTTTGTTGAGAACTTCTCGCAGGTATAAAGCTTTGGGTCAAAGTGCTCAACGGTGGAACATCATAAAACGTTGGATCGAGGTAGGCCTCTTTCTTATATTGCACATTAGTTTATATAGCATATGTTGGAATTGAGTTGATTTATGTAGTCATACTTGTCTGTTGTGGTTTACCCTTGGCCATAGAGATTTTTTCCCTTGTAACACCATGAAGGCCTGGATCATAGTGTGGACTTCGGTAGGTTGTATGAGATGTTGCTCGATCAAGTCCATTGTCACCTTTATGGCTGATTCAGTTATTTCTCGCTCGTGACTTGTACTCTATTGTACTTTCTTGATAAGGTGTTCCAACGCGAGAGTCTTCCCAAGCTCTTCTAGTTGAGGGAGAGAACACTTTCATATCAAAACTTGTGCCACTTTGTGTAGATGTGAACAGATTGACACTAATTTGGTCATCTCTTTATCTGCTCTATGTCCAAGTTGTTGATAGCGGTTGAGAGAAGCGTAGTCAAATTTTCTTTCTATACTTGGAGGGCAAGGCAACTCGATTGGTGCTTCCGGGTTCTCGACAATCCATCTGTCAATATCGCTCATACCTTCCCGGATAGTGATGAACTAGGTGTTCTTGGCCTACACTTGACTATGTTGTTCAACGATAGTGGTTGTCGTCTATTGAAAAAGGTGTAGGTGTGCATACATGTCTACGATGACTTCCTCTAGTTCTACCCTGAATTTCTCTGCACTGGCCTTGAACTCTTTCACAATGTCCTCATCTATCCTGACTTGCTTGAGATGCTCTTCTGAATCTTTTATTATAGCGTCCTCCTCTAGATTCTGACGATATAAGTTCTTGACGTTATTCTTCGTCGATGTAGTGAAAGTGGTGCCAACATAAGCTATGGAGATTGGATCCTCACTAACGTTCTATGTGACTAGGGTCTGTGTGAGGACTGAAATTGGATTACCTCCTATGACTGACACTTTCCTTATTTGCTCCTATACAATCCTGCTTTTGGCCTTATCATATTTGAACTTCTTCATATTGGGCACCTTACTTGGTTTGAATGGGGTGCAAAGCCACAAATCCAATTTTTCGAATTGGGTGTGACTGTTGGTAGCTCATGTAGATATCTCTGGGATATCGATGTCCATTGGAGATGTGTCATCATTCCAAGCTTCTTCATATTTCTTGTGTTGTTCCTCCTCAACTTCCTTTTTTGCAACCTCATTTGCTGCTTTCTGTGTTGCTTCTACTATTACTGCCACTTATGTTGTTGCTCTTTCAATTGTTGCCTTTTGTTTGACTTATTTCTCGACAGTCGCCTTTGCCTCTGCTTCTACTTTAACTGCTACCACTTCTGTTGCATCAACTTTTTCCTTAGCTTTCGACTCCTTAGTTTTCCTTTTCTTTTTCGCAACATTCTCTTTCTTCTTGTGGGTCTTTTCTTTCTTCCTCCTCTTACTTTATGTCGCCCATACTTATTCTTCTTTCGTTGATACATACCGAGGGGATGTAGTTGCAACATATGCTTTAGTTGTTGCCTCTTATTTTGCTTTCATCCAGGATTCCCCACGATCTCTTTATTCATTTGTGATTCTCCCTAAGGGCTCGCCTTGTCTCTCAGCGATGACCTCGTCATATGTCCTAGCCCTACAATGGACTTCCTCTTCCTCCCACATGGCTGAAGTGTATTCCCATGGTATGCCAAGATTCTTAAAGTGTTCTTTGACGACTTCATTTGGGTCATGACTTATGGACCTCTCTTCTCTGAAGTGATACGAAAGTAACACATCCACTTCATCTTGGGCCTGGTTGGTGTTTTCAAATGAGTACGAGTCGATCCACAATGGGAGCATGGGACACATTTCTTTCTTATCTTGGTAGACCATTTCCCTGACTCCATTAATCACTATTTGATAAGCCCCTTCTTGGAGCACTAACCTATCTTGGACAAATCAGGGAAGAAAATGTGGGGCTTTGGTGGTTCTGTATATTTTGATGTACATGACATGCTCCATAAAGTACCAGACCCCTATCCTTTTGATTAATGTAAGAACCTTGTCTATCATACATGGGGTTGGCGCACAAAAGACGAGTTCTTATAATGGTGCGAAGAAGTGTTCACATATCCTGTGGTACTTTGTCCTATACTTGTGCTCCTAGAGCACCTTGCAGTAAATATGGATTAATGGGTCTATCATCTGCCAGGCCCAACCCATCTTCAGGTATTGATGTTCCACACACATTATGTCCAATAGGAATGATTCCATATAAAAATCCAAAAATGTTCCAGGTCTAGATTCTTCACTATAGTGATAGACTTTGTTAGAGTAGCTGATAGGAGATCAACCCAATCAAATGTAGACCCTTCATATGCATAGTAATAGATCAATGACATCAAGGATAGCGAAAACTTGGAGGCATCTAGTTCTTCGTATAGTCTGCATAACATAGCCACCAAGTATTGATATGGCGACCTCAATGTTGTGGTGGGGTACTCATCAGAAGGCATGTGCTTAAAATATTTGTCTAGCCCCTTATTCAAGTGGTAGGATTTTTTTAGGTCAGTTGGTTGGAAAGATGCTATAGGTTCTTCCCTAGAGTTGAGGATATATCCGCTTCCAAATATACATGCTTGAGAATCCAAGCAATTGTGTATGTGCAAGGGACTACTGCGGTGCGAGCTGCCACCACGTGTATCCTCGATTTCCAGATATTATTGAAGATCTTTAGTTCATCATTATCATCTATTTCATCTGAGAAAGATTGTCTTTTGAACATTTGATAGACATCGCCCCACTTGAGCGAGTCTCCTCCCTTTTCCAGGAGTCATGTTGTGTCATCATAAACTGCGCCTATGATATCATGTTCATCTTCATGTTGACTACCACTCCTGGACGCCTCTGTGGTAGGTGATTTTCTTGTCACTTTCTTCCATGGAGACATTTCTAAATCTCCAATGTACAAATGAAATTATCCCCGAGAGTGATTGCACGAAACCCTCCAGTGAAGACCAAAGGTGTTCTTGCCAAGTTCTATGAAGGGACTGGAGGTGATAACACCAAGATTCGCGGGCCAACTAGTGGTAATCCTATTAAAAACTCTAAAGACCATCGGATTCAAACTAGTTAAGATCTTTGAAGACCGCTGGAGTCGATCATGTTAAGTGTTGAGGTTAAGACCATAGGTAAAGTTGTTAAACCTTCTGGTGGAAAAAGATGCACCAAAAAATGGCTAAGTTATTGAAGGATTTTCTTAGCCGAGCTTTAGGGCTTAGGCACCGGAAGAGGGATTAGGGCTTGCGTGTTTTCGAACTGGTTCAGTCTTAGAGAGATGGGGCTCGTATCGTCTCCTAGGTCAAAAGTAACACTTCTAGGCTTGGATTTGAAGGCCTATGCTAGGTTTGGATATAGATCAGGGCTCCTCATGTGGCCAAGGGAGAAACCAAAGTATAGAAGCATTGACTATGTGTGGTCTTAATTAACTTCATTGAAGGGGAAATACGAGGGTATCAAATGGGCAAATTTAATCCATGGATTAAGTGGAGAAGTCTCAAGGGGACTGGTTAGGGCATGCTTAGGGTTTCCCTTAGGATTGGAGTGGGAAGGAAATGTCAGGGCCAAGGGAAAAAGTCAATGTGAAGATGGGGTCTATCGTGGAGCTCGATCGGAGAGGTCGTAGGTGCCAAGTATATCGATCAAGAAACAACTAGCGAGGGTTGAGGCTTGTAGGTTCGGTCAACAAATTAAACTCGACATTTAACTCTGGATATAAATCAAAACCCCAACCCTAAAAATGAAAGAGTGAAATGGTGCTTAGGGCATACCTGGCTAGGATGACCACGTGGATGGAGCTGGTAGTATGAGTAATATGGGCTCTCGATTTTGTGATAGCTTGTTGGCACTCCTCTTTCTCTTAGGCGATTGACAAATGAGAATGAGAATGGAGTGAGGGCGTTGTGTTTTATAGGCGCGGACACATGGTTCAATGTTACCAGAGCGCTCAAAACTTTATCAGAGGTGGTGGCATAAAGCCCTTCGATGAGAACCAGAGGTGTTGACGGGAAAGTCCCTAGTATACACTGAATGACATGGTGAGAAGGTATCCAGCATGGACCAGAGGTTTTAATGGGAAATTCCCCAGGGACACTTAAAGAGATGTTGAGAATGCCTCTGGTGTGGACTGGAGGCGTTAATGTTCACTCGTTCGAGGAGTGGCATGAGCGCATCGAAACAATTTTGGGGAACTCCTCCAGTTCGACCAGAGGAGTTTGTAAGAACTCCTCTGGTCGAACTAGAGGAGTTTGTAAGAACTCCTCTGGTCGAACTAGAGGAGTTAACAAGAAGTTTGGTGATTGTCAAATATTGTTTTCAGAGGACTTCAAGGGAAGATTTCCAATGAAGACTAGAGCATTTAAAGGGAACTCCTTTGGTGCATATCGAAGGAGTTAAAAGGAACTTACCCGGTGACCGAAAATTTCTTCTCAACATTTGTCTAAGTATCAAGAAAAAAGATCCAACCCAAACCAAACCAAGGAAATTAAGGTGTCCTGCTCAGAGATAGGTAATCAAAGATCAACCTTAAGGAAAATTTTCAATTCAATAAGCTCTCATAGAAGACAAGAGGGGTCCCATTTTCTTGGAGAGAAGGATTTACAACAAAAAATACAAGAAAATGGAGGTTGTTGATGCCAGGCACAATAAATGACGACACATTGGGCAAAGCCATGAATATCCGCAGAGAGGAATATACACACAAACTTTTGAAAATGGTTGCACATGTGATACGTGACTTAGGAAAGAAAGAGTAAGTTCGATAGTTTTAAGAGCACAAAAGATGATGAGACAAAGTTTGTATGATATAAGGGCGAGAGGCCAAAGTCATGCTGAGAATAGATTGATTTAGACAATCTAACCCTTTTCAACCAGAATCAGCTTCAAGAGAGCATGAGAGGTACAACAGGAAAATGATACATCAGGAATGTTGAGAATACAAGTTGATTTTACATTTCTCTGGTGTTGCTCTGATGCCAGTGAGCGTCTATAGCCCCGACGGAGTCACCCCGGTGTCACAAGCCTTGCTCTACTTCCATCGAGTGTCCATAACCCCAATGGAGATACTTGCATGTCCCACATGATCTGGAATGCCTTTCCCCAAGCCTTTAACTTTTATAATTTGACTCTCTTATATTCAGAGAAGTGGTGGATGGGGATTCCAGTCTTCCTTTAAAGGCATGAGGGATGACTTCTATGAAGGTGAGATCTACCAACTTGATTATAGATGAGTGGAATCCATGAGTAATATTCCCCGGAGTACTACACTTGCCTTTTTAAAACCATTTCGTCTTAGTTTCCAACAAACACAATATATTTTATTAGGCATGACCCTTCTTTCCTTTCCTTGTTACATTTTAAGAGTATAATACCCATATGTTGATAAACTATGTTTCGCTATTGGATCTGACTTGAAACCACACACAACAATGCTATCTGGATAAAAATGAATTTAAGTTTAGAAGTCAAACTACAGATTCACAAGCTTTTGATACTATATGTGTTACACTTTAGGATATATTGAGGCCTAGGCTATCAAACTCTTGAGGAGTGCAGGGTGATAATTTGCAGTAGAGGCAAAAAAACAAATAAAAAAGCAAACAAAGGTAAAACATAAAATCAAAAAGCAGCAAGCACGCATAAGGTAAAGTAAAAATGAATAGAAAACAAGTTGAAAATAAAATACTTTATTAATGTACAGGGGGGAAAGCTGCCTTAAGGGCTAGTTGATATAGTGTTTAAGGATTTGGCCATAAATGGGGAGGAGTTCTACATCCCCTTCGAGATTTTGAAAGCGGTAGGTTTCTAGGCCAATCTTTTCGTCGATCACGAAAGGGCCAAGCCATAATTGATGAAACTCTCAATGTTTTCCTTTATCTGCATGTGGATTTTCCCATTTGAGAACCAAGTTTCCAACCTGAGAGTCTTTCTCGCCATCATAATTTTTATTAGACCAACATTTAATATTATGTTGGTGAGCTTCGAACTTGTTTTTTGCTTTGGTGCAGTTCTCCTTTATGTTCAACAAAGTATCAATGCGTCTTTGGATGATAGAACATTCTCTCCCACATGACTGTTGTGTAAGCTGAAGGGAAGGAAGATAAATATTCAAAGGAAGGATAAATTCTTTCCAGCAGACAAGGAAATAAGGAGAGGTCCCTATGGATGCCTTGGGGTTGACACGATCAACCCATAGGGCATTGGGTAGTGTGTTATGCCAATTTCTTTGCTAGGCGACTACAGTTCATTTAAGAATTCAGATCAGATTCTTGTTTGTGGATTTGGCTAAGACATTCCCCTTGAGGGTAATAGTTAGCAACATATTTTGAGGTCATCCCTTTTATAAAGCAAACTCAATCAATTTAAGAGATGAAAAATATGTTGCGTTATAAAAGATGAGAGAGTTAGGCACTACAAACCTAATTGTGATGTGTTGTTCAAGAAAATTTATTACCACTTCATCATTTACTTTAGTCAGTGGTACTACTTCAGTTGAATGTGTAAAATAATCAATAGCGGTTAGAATATACCTATGCTACTTAGATGAGTGCAGATTTATCTCATCGATAATGTCCAACCCCCATTGTTCGAAGGGCTCTTCAACAATTACAAGTTGAAGCGGAACAACCGCCTTATGCTCTCTTCCAATAGACTTTTGGTAAGTTTTGCAACTTAGAGAATATGCATGAGCATACTTGAATAATGTCGGCCAATAGTATCCATCTCTCAATATCTTGTGAGCAGTGGTGTCTCCCGAAAAATGGTCTCCAGCTAGTCGATCATGCATATCATTAAGAACTTTGTCGACATCTTGTTTTTCAAGACAATGGAGTAGAACTTCATCATAATTGTTTCTAAATAGGATACAGTGAACCAACTGATATTGTACGGATTTAAGCCTGAACACTCTCTTTTGTTTGGGATTGAGATGGTCTGGAGCAGTGTCATGATGAATATAGTACTTGAGTTCATTGTAATATGAATCTTCAGCTGATGGGACATAAGGAACTTATTGAGTGTATAGGGTTTGTTCCTCTTTCCATCCATCTTCCTCTTGATTTTTTAAATACGTGATTCTCTTTGTCAACTTACAAAGGCCTTGACCTTTAATGATTTGCAAAGATATTGTCTTCCTCATAGGTAAGGAACATGTTAATGACTCAATATCTAAAGACATTTCATAAGGGTGAAAGTTTTGACTCTTACAAACCACCAAAGGATTATTTCAAATGATGTGATTTTCCTTAAATAAAGCTAATAAACCATCGTGACAATTAATGATCGTTGTACAATCATGATAAGTTTTACCATCTTAAAAACAAAAAAGACAATGCAAAAGGGATGTTAAGTAAAAACAAGATAAATGAGCAACAAAGATGCTTAGTACCTGCCTCTTATGAAAAATTTGAAGAAAATGGAATAAGATTAGTTTACAAATGAATTGCGACACACGATAAAAGCTCTTTGCTTTAATAGTGAAAACAATTATTTATAAAAAGAACATATTTGCAAGGAAATAACACAATTATCTTTATCTAAAGCAAATTCTTAATATTGTTATTTGCCTAGGCTTATTAATGACTTGATATACTTAATTCCAACTTCTCCCAACTAAACCTACAGAAGAATTGAAGTAGGTCATCTAGAGTTACTTACCACAATTTATAATAAACAAAGTTGAAGGAATATTACTAGGGGCTTTACAAACCAAGTAATGCAACAAATGTAATTGATAAATGCAATGAAAGTGATTATATGTTCTCAAAATGAGAGGGCACAAAGTTCTCAAAGCAAATTGTGTGTTAGGTAGGCCACCCAAAAGGATCATGAATACCTACCTCTAAATGCAAGCATGTTTCCCTTAAGAACATAAATTGTGACTCTTGTTTTGTAGACTATTATGAATGTACATGACAATTAGCTACACTTATTTCTTTTAATGACTATGAATGTACATGACAATTTGCTACGCTTATTTCTTTTAATGACTATCACTTTGTATGTTATATTATTAAGCACGAATGAGAATTTTGTACATTTAGGGAAACTTTAGTCTTAAGACTCTAGGACACTTAGTAAGGTTGTGGATACTTCTTATCCTTTCCTCTAAAATGTCTTGTATGCACACATTTTGATTATCTTAATGGTTATCAAGAAAACCTCATTTGCCTTATTCACATTTGAGTTGAAAGTTTATGAGAACATCCATATATACAATATGAACTTGTGAAAGTCAATAAGGTTTAGCTCACATTGTGGTTGGGAGGATTGATTATTATCCTCCCCACTCACGTTTACAAGTGACATGTTGAGATCTTAAAAGTTTACCCTCGATAAAAAAAATATGAGCTAACTACATTAACCTTTACATTTGTTCATATTTGAGGAATTTCTTTGCACCACAATCAACTTTATAATTGCATAAATTGAAAGTTTTTTTTTTTATATTTTCATATATACATATAAGAAGACTTTATCCCTTCTTCGATAGCCAAATTAATCTCCTCCTGGGGGTATATCCCCCAGGTGCAGATCGAGACGCAGTTCCAGCAGATCCTACAGGGACAAATCCATACACATAACCTTGCTAAGCATCCATTTAAGTCCGAGTCCCATTTATATTAGTAATGCACCTATGTATGAATGACCCATTCGATGAGCCTATTATGGATGGGCCTATTACGGTTGACCCAGTTATAGATCAATATTAACCAGTTGGAGATCGAGATTGATACCCCGTTGGAACAGAGACTACAGAGGCGAA
>WSFP011505532.1:0-13493 GCA_009831015.1 Picea engelmannii | reverse complement strand
GGGTTCATGGCACTCAAACTTAGCTACTCTTTTTGAATTCTTTATGCAACTCCTTTTCTTCGTGATCTTTTGATTTCCCCTCTGATCTGTTTTCTGAGTTAGAGTCCCCATCATATTTGAACAGTCCGAGCTTGTTTGCTAAAGCTACCATGAGGAGGTTCATATTGTGACTTATGTCAGCAACTTGTACTTCCAACCAGTCAAATCTCTCTTCTACTATATCTTGAGGGTTATTATGGACAGACTCGTATGTCATGGCTAGGGTTTCTCTGACTTCTCTTTAAGTTGATTCCTAGATCCTGTGACTTCCCACAAATACCCAAATGAAAAAAAAATTCTAATACCAATATGATATGTAAACTGTTGTGGATAGCCCAGTGGAGCATGTATCCCAACATATCTAATAAAAATACTGAAATCTTTACTATTAAGGTTAATTTTCTTTAGATCTATGGAATATTTAACTACTGATAAAATAGATAAAACATGGAAAAATAGAGAGCAATAAAACACATTCACGCCATCCACAAATAAACACAAGATACGACCTAAGAAACCCAATACGGGAGAAAACCCAGCTAGAAGGTGAGGTTGCAATGCTCTCTTTTCTATGGTAGAGAAATGATGCAAGTACAAAGAAAGAGGCACTCTTTGTGGAGTTTCCTTTGACCTGTGGATTTTATGGCTGCTACAAAATCTCTCCTCCTTTTTTATTCCCACAAAATACCACTCTCAGATGCTTTTCTCAGCTATGGAACAAGATACAATGCAAAAAAATGGAGCCCCCTCTCCTCCTAGTGGCTCGTTTTTTAACATAGCCCGATATCCATCTAGGGATAGATTTTTTACTTCCTCAAACTTTAATTGTGATAAGGTTTTGGACCTTCTAAAATGTTCTTATAAAATACACTACGTGGCTATCCCCACATGTCTAAGTAATGGAGGCTGACATGGAATCCACTCGCACCATGGTGATCAATATGGTAGGTCAACTTGCGGGAGGCATAACTTTCTCATACGAACTCTGATTGACGAATGATATGTTTCGTTGGAAAAGTATCGAAGTGTACAAATTAGAATATTCATGTATTTTAAGTTTTGGACCAAAAAAAAGGTTGTTTTATGCCTCAAAATGGCTCTAGAATATTTCTTATTGTTTTATGCCTCAAAATGGCCCTGCAAGCTGATTCCTCCAATTTTTCCACCCAAAAAGTAGTGAGATAGATGAAAAATAATATAATGATCCAATTTGGATCAAATAAAAACTATGGAATTAACTACTACAATATAAAGAGGGTTATGGGATAAGTCTTTGAGTGTTGAGATCTTAAATAAGTGTGCTACAAAAAAATATAGATCAATGCTATGATATCACTCTTCGGATGAAGAAACAAGTACCTTTTATAGCAAAGAGTTATAAATAATTGCATAAATCAAGAACAAATGATGTAAATTGGACCAGCTTGTTATTGTTCACAAATTCCAAAATCTGATATATGATTAAAAAAACGCAAAAAATGCAAATTTTGGGTGAGGAAAAGCACCCCAAGAGTTTCTAAAAGCACTTGTAATGATAAACCTTGGGTACTTTAGCTATGAAAATGAATAAAATGTGAAAATTAATCCAAATAGTGATTGATTTCAAATACAAATGAATAATAACCATGAAATTAGTTCAAACTTGCAAAGAGAGGTGGTGAATCCCCTTAGGGTTTCACTAAAAATATCGAAAATGAAATATAACAACGATAAAGCACTTAGGAGATTAATTTCACCATTAGAATGTGTTAGACATATTTTATAAACAATACATAAGTGAAATATAATCTAGGGTGGGGTTAGAATGCACCTTTTAGGGTTAAACCTTAGCTTTAGGGTTTCACCAATTCTAATTTTTATTATTGTAATTTAATTTCTAGAATTAGTAAATACCTTAAATAAACACACAAAAATTTAGAATAAAACTTTAAGAAAAAATGTGTGGGGCTACTTTTCCATATTAGGGTTAAATATCAACAATTTATCATAAACCCTTGGCCAAAAATGTCTATAAAATGAAAATAAATCGTTAACTTTGCACTAGACAATGAATAAATATTTTTGACAGTTTATATATTTTTTGTATTTTTATATTTTGTATGAAATAAAAGAAAATAATGTGAGTTTTTAGGATTTTGTTGTTGGTTGTTGTTAATTTTAATGCCTTGTTTCCACTTAGGGCTTATGGGATCAAGAAGTATGCTCGTCTAAGAATTGGTTATTCGATGTTTATGGATTATAATGAGAGACTAGTGCCTCAAGATTAGTAATCTCTTGTATAATCAAGATAAACCATGAAAATGAAGGCCCTACAATAATGGTTTCTTCGAGGGAAACAAAAGACTTGAAAGAATACTTAAAACCCTTGCCAAGGAGTATAAAACTAATCAACATAAGAAATAAGCACTTACCAAATTGTTTTAAGGAAGACGGAATATATACAAACCCAAAACATCCTCCTTCCAAGTAGTTGTGAAACTCCTCAATGGATCAATCTTGCTAAATTTAGTAGACACGTGAACATTCGCAATAGTCTTTGAAATACCAAGAACAATGACCAAGAAAGAGTTCCAAGAATTGAAACCAAAACACCAAGTAAAAGATCTTCTACTAATGGCTTGAAATGATTTCCAAAAATTCACAACCATTTGGAATGAGAGGAGTAATTATATTTATAGATGAGACTTACAACTCCTTATCATTCTTTATTCCCTAAATCTAGCCTAAGGAAATAAAATAAAAGTGACTTGTGATCCACACAACTTAGAGACTAAACCAATTGCCAACCAAGGTAGTGTACCTCTCTCCACAGCTAGCATACCAAACAGAAAGTTCAAACCATAACCAAAAGAAAGTCCAATCCAAAACCGAAAACTCTAGTTGCAATAGTTGCAGATGCAGCTCCTCTCCAAAATTGCGCACCATTGGTCTTATGCAGTTGTGAGGGTGAGAATCACAAATGATCTCTAGCACCCTCTTATTTATAGTCCTCCAAGTGACCTAACTAGACAGACTTCTACTACTGGAGGATAATAACTTAATATTACATTTTCTCTTTAGTCGACTTGTCTTCTAGGGTTCTTATCCAACCGTTTAGGCTTTCTACAACTTCCTGAAATATTCTAGTCTCGTCAAAGGTTACACATGGAGGTTAATACCTCCCGCATCTACCATAATATCAACACTCCCTCCTAGCTAGGGAGGTATTAAAAGCATGGTATTGAGCACAAACAAACCATTCAACCGGTAGCACCATCATAGTCACACATGCTATCTCAAATCATGAGCCACCATCACTATCAGTACCATATGATAGCATCAACTACATCACCGCTCGAAGCCATACTCCATCTAAGTAATCGGGCATGATGTTGAATAAGTCACTCCATGGAGTGATACAAGAACCATTCTTCTAATCCGGACATATGTCCTAGAAGAATCATTGTTCCAACAGATGTTGGAAGCCACACCAAGGACTCTTCTTCTAATCCATACATACGTCCTAGAAGAATGATTGTCCTAGACCATTTTCCCTCCGGCCACTACTATGAACTCAGGGAAAATGTATATCCACCAACAATATTTCAACCTGGACCATCCTCCACAGGAAGGATGTCTTTCCACCAACAATTTGTCCTACCTAGACCATTCTCTGCCTGGAGAATGTTTGTCCATCAGCACACTAACTATCCATCCAGATGGAAATCATATCCAACACTAGTGATAGTCTCCATGGAAATTAGAACAATGTCATTCAATAGAACACAATTGTGTCTATCCAAAGCAGTACACAACTACTATCTAGTGGTACACAACCACACCTAGTAGCACACGGATACTAACCAGTGACACATAGTCACGACCATTGAAACACATCCACCACAGTGGCATACAGCTATTTTCCAGAGACATATAGTCTCCACATCATTCATATCATCTGATATCAACCTGCATAACAATATCATGGTACAAATTGAGTCATCTAGGCCATTCTTCCACTCACATCTGTGAGATCTAGAATAACATCTTCCCTTATAAAGTAAAACATCATCCATGGGATATTTAGACTATTCTTCCCAAGCATAGAAGAATAAATGTCCCTGATTTCTAAGCCTGGACCATTCACTTAACTGGGCCATTCCTCCAACACTAATCATAGTGCAATCTGGAGAGAATGAGTCTACCCTAGGGAATGCATGTCCCTGATTGTTGAACCTGGACCATTCACCTAACTAGGCCATTCCTCCAGCACTAATCATAGTGTAACTTGGAGAGAATGAGTCTTCCCTAGGGAATGACTATTTGTATCGTTTCTTAAGGAAATGATTGTCCTGCACCAACCTCCAAAACAAACCATTCTTCAAAACTACTCACAATTGTAAACTTCGAAAGAATGATTGTCCGTCAAGGCAGACCATTCTACTTGACCACTACTCAAAGTGACTGCCAAGAAGAATGATTTTCCTAGACCATTCCCTCACACTGGCCACAAGGGGAATTGTTTTTTATGGTACATCAACAATCTATCAAACCATTTTCATTACGAAAATGATTGTTCGTTCTGGACCATTTTCCAAACTGGAAAATGATTGTCCATCAGAAATCTCAAACCACTTTATGAACTAGAAAGGGACTTCCCATCCTAGACCATTTTCCGAAATGGAAAATGACTATCCATAAATCAAATAACATATCAGTGCTCCCTCCCAACACGGGAGTAATCACTTCCTTTTCCAATAAGGAAGTCTTCTCCACGAACCCCAATTTGTCTCTTGAGTACTCAAACTTTTCATCTTGGTCAAAGGCTTTACCAAAATATTTTTTATCTTCTCATCTGTGGAGATATACTAGAGAACCACTTCTCTCTTCTGGACTTTATCACGGAGAATATAATGCTTGATCTCAATGTACTTCGGCCTGTCATAGAACACCAATTTCTATGAAAGCTCACATAGCTCTAATCATTACAATGTATCATGGTTGAATTTAGAACCTGATCAGACAGTCCAGAAACCAACTTATGGACCCACATTGCTTCTGTACAAGCATCACGAGATGCAATATACTTTGCTTATGTATTGTTGAGTGCAACAAAATTTTGTTTCCTGTTAGCTCATGACATCATGGAAAATCTCAAACTGAAACATATCCAAGTATCACTTCTTCTTTCATAGCAAGTTTTCGCCATGCTTTTGTTGTATATGAGATACTTTGCATCAAGTTGCTTGAATCCATACAAGGTCTTATTCCATTTGTACACATGGGTCTCTTTGTGGTATAAGCTTCTTTCTCAATTTTCTTTATTGGGAAGAATGCTCTTTTACATGTAAATTTCAATCCATGGATACTTCAAGAGGTATATTTGGTTTACTGGAACAAGTTGTCGTCATAGTCTTCTCCCTCCTTCTGGAAGAATCTCTAGTTTTGATTCTCTCAAAGCTTCCATTCATAAGTCTTTTTCACATTTTCTTACATACATTGTTCTTCAATTTCTTCTTCGTGATTGCTTCTAGTGGGTTCAAATCAAGTTGGTAGTCTTATGATTCTCGGTATAATAACTGGTTGTTCTAGCTTTTCTTTCTTTCTTGGAATATTCATGTTCTTCCTCATGTTCCTCCTTAGATTTTGGGTCCATGGAGTCTTCTATAGATTCCATGCTCTTTCTTCCTGAAGATTCCAACTTCTTCCTTTCATCATAGGAACATGGATGTAGATGGACAACCAAGGATAATTGACACTTCTTTTTGAAGAATACTTCTTCCAGAGTCAAACTAAACATGTGTTGCTTATCATGGTTGCTACTTTCAATGGAAAGATACTTTATAATATTAATGGATTCTTAAATGGATCATATCATTTAGGATTATCTCCCTTATAATCCTTGATTCATGCATGAATGCATGCTCTTCTTTTGGAATTATGTAATCATCTCCCTCCATCTAAGAGAGTCCACACTTTTGTCTGCATCCTTATTTCCTTCTGAAAAGTGTCACAATTCTTATTCTAATTTCCTCTTGGTTACTGACTTCTTTCTGATTTGACTTCTTCTGGGTCTCTTGAAGTTTGATTCTAATTTCGACCTATCTGGCAGTTGTTACTTATATAATAACTTCCTTGGGAATTTTTACCAAAGATTGCCAACGACTTCATCTTTTTCATGTGTATTGCTTGACTTGTAGTCATCGTAATAGAAATCCTTATCTTGTTATTCTTCCATAGGTATTGTTTCACTGACCATCTTATTTTCTAAGAAACAGATATACATGATATGTATAGGAACTATGTAAACATGGTATGTAAAAGAACTATGAAGAATATTGTTAACTTGACTAGAAGAAGTATGTTTTGTCATGCTTGGCTTTCTTTTAGGGTTCCCTTTCTTCGGCAATTGTTGCTTCATTTGTTTCCTTTATTTTCTTTAACTCAGGACAGTGGTTCCTGTAGTGACCATATTTTTGACAGTTGAAGCATTGTATATTTGAAATATCATTTTCTTGATTTGGTTTCTTCCTTAAGCTAAACTTCTTCTTATTCCTAAAATTCCTAAACTTTGTTGTGAAGGCTTGATCATCATATTTCTTTTGGGATTTCTATTTTGCACTAATTCTTGATTCTTCTTGTGCACAGCAAGTCCAAAGTTCTTCAAATGTGGGATACTCCTTTCTTTTGTTCATGCTTGTGGCAAATGCATCCCATGTCTTGGGAAGGCCATTGAGTACTATATTTACTAGCTCCTTTTCTAAAATGATTTCTTCGATAGCTTGTAGTTGATCTCTTAACTGAGAGATTCTCACAAAGTATGATGTTATGCTATCTTCATCATTCATTTTCATGTCATGAAGCTCATTCTTCAGACTCATTACTTGTCCAATGTTTCTGACTAAGAAGAGGTTAGTTAGGGCATCGTACATCTTCTTATATGAGTCAAGATGGGAGATGTAGAGTATCAAGTGGCCTTTTACATAGTCCACTATGATACTCATAGTGTTGATGTCATTTTCCTTGAACTTCTTCATAAATGAAATGCTCTTAGGTTCCTTCTCTTTTCTCGCTTCAAATTGTGGTTCCATGATCTTGCCTTTCATGATATCCAACACTTTATTCTTAGCAAGGATGAGGTCAATCCTTGTCTTCCATGCTCTGAAGTTAGAAGCCCCTTCTAACTTGTTTTATGTCTTCATAGAGTAAGTCATTACTGCTTTGACTTGGTCAACCTTTGACTTTGACCAAAAACTCAAACTTGACGTCTTGACTTGCTAAGAGTACCAGGAGGTGCACTAGGATAAGGCGCACTAGGCTATCCAGAAATTAGGTTAATATCTTCACTTAAGGTGCCTTAGGGTTAGGGTTTCATTGTTGCAACAAAACTTTGACTGCAACTACAACTGTAACTGAGCAAATCCTCTCAATATATCTTCCAACAGTTAGACTATCCAAAGATAGTGTGGGCCCATAACCTGTTAGAAAAATAGGTGTGCTCGTTTCACCATAGAAAATATAGCAATATTGTCACCCAACCATAGGCACAAAGGCCACCCCCGAGCACCTTAACCTTGACAGAGAGAATAATTCTAGAAGCAAACCCTAGAAGCAATTTCCAACCTAGGTAGCGTACCTCTCTCCAGAGCTAGTGTACTAAACAGAAATTCCAAATCATAACCAAGAGAAAGTCCAAGTCAAAACCGAAAATACTAGTTGCAGCAGTTGCAGTTGCAGCAGTTGCAGTTGCAACTCCTCTCCAAACTTGTGCACTACTGGTATTATGTAGTTATGAGAATGAGAGTGGAAAATAATCCCTAGCGCCCTCTTTTTTATTGTCCTCCAAGTGACCTAATTGGATCGACTTCTACTCCTAGAGGCTAATAACTTAATATTACATTTTCTCTTGAATTGACTTGTATTATAGGTTTCTTATCCAACCGTTTAGGGTTTCTCTAGCTTCTTGAAATATTTTAGTCTCATCAAAGGTTACACGTGGAGGTTAATACCTCTCACAGCTACCATAATATGAACACATATCATCCAAGTGTGATCCAAATAACCCGATAACTGTCATAAAGTGCCCCAAGTGAGGTCGGCCCCCTTTAGTGAGAAAAAAAACTTTTAAAAAGTTCCAAAGGAGGGGGATGTTCTAACATTTGACATATGGCAAGTGTTTAGGGTGTCCATGTGGATGTAAATATCCTATCCTTTCCTTGAATATTGTGACCAATTTCTTGAGAAATGTGATATGCCTCGAAATTTATGAGATTGCCTCAAGATATGTGAAAGTAGATAATCATGTGCAGAATCATCTCCAAGAGCCCATGTCCAAAGTGTCGTACATACATAAGAAAGAGAGAGTCCATGTGGGATTAAATATCGGTGATAAACCATGGGTTTGACAACCCTTACAAAGTGTTGTTGATTGCAGCTTCATGAGACATCCTCTAGATCGTTCTCCTCTGGACTGAGTTGAGACAACTGTGAAAGAGAGCCCAAGTGTTGGGTGTGCCCATGTGATGGGTGTGCGTCAAACTCTGGACTGAGTTGTGATGACATGTGGTCTCTTGTCTACTCCTCTAGACTGAGTTGAGATGACTTGATATGGTCTCCTTCATTGTACTCCTCTGGACTGAGTTGAGTCAGCTTGAGATGGTCTCCTGCCTTGTACTCCTATGGACTTAGTTGAGTCATCTTGAGATGGTTCTCTAGATGGTACTCCTGTGGATTCAGTTGAGTTAATTTTTTGAGTGTGATGTCCCTGTGGGTGAGCACAGGTGGATTTGTCTCTAGTGGTTGACCACTAGAGGATGAGAGATATCCTTGCTATATTTTCTCAGACTAAGATTTGTTGTAACCCTAATTTATGTTGTAAAGGGTACAAGTCGGTCCCACCATGTGAAAGATAATTAATATTGTGTAAAGATTAATTATATTTTTTATTTATAGAAGTCAACCCTATTGTTCCAATAGACACATCTTTTGTTGTGTCAAGTCTTGTATAAATAAGAGTGGATCCCCATTGTGGATCACACTCACTCACTTGTCATCTCATAATTTCAGCAACACTTGTACGATTGAAGTGCGCATCCTTCTTGAACGCAAGTTTCTAGGTTTTGTAAGCACCCTCTTGTGTGATAAGTTCTATGGTGTGGGGGATATTCTCTTGAGAATATAGAAAAGGATTGTTGGGTTTTTCCCTTGGTTGAGAAGGGTTTTCCCAAGATACTTCTTGTGTTCTTATGCATGGTTATTCTTCTTGTGATCTTGGTTATTGTAGCACTTGTATATGGTATTGTTGCATTGTTTATGGTTGAAGTACATGATAAATTGAAGTAAACCACATGCGCATGAGCTAAGCATCAAAATTCAACATGGTATCAAAGCAGAGTTCCTGAAGAGACCATTTCACAAGTTATTAAAGAGCCATGTGTCACCTTCTTGTTGCAACTGCAAAAAAGACCCTCCTTCTTTTGTTAGTTTCAACACTTTACACTTGAGAGTTGGGGATAATTTTTGCATAAGTGTACAACCTCCTTCAGTGCACCTCTAGCAACTCTCAGATTGCAATTCCGAGAATTTTTTTATTTTTGGCCCCTAGGGTTTCTAGGGTTTCTGTAGAATTTTGGTTTTAGGGTTTATACAACTCATTGAAGGATTTTTGCAGCTCACCAGGGTTCTTATGAATTTCCAAGGCTTATTGTTGGTAGTCATAAGTCCAACGAAACCTAAGTTTGGTAGCCTAGCCCAAATGTTAGGTTTCCTAGCCTAGTCGTTAGGGTTTGTGGAAGAATCTACAAACCATGAGGAATAGAACTTTGGTGGAAGATAGGCTTGATGGATCAAGAAACTTCAGTTCCTAGAAATCTAGACTACAGATTACCTTGGAAGAGGATGACCTATTGAGTGTATAGAAAAGACTATACCAGAAACAACTATTGATTAAGAGAAGGATGATTGGAAGAAAGATGATGTCAAAGCAAGGAAGATAATCATCTATTCAGTAAGAGATCATCTACTACCTCGTATTGCTTCATTAAATACATCTTATGAGATGTATGATGCATTGAAGAATATGTTTGAGAGCAACAACACAATAAGGGCTCTTACATTGAAGAATCAGCTTCAACATATCAAGATGACAAAAGTTGACATCGTTGCTACCTTCTTCATGAAGATTTCAAAGATCAAAGATCAACTAGGTGCCATTGGAGAAACCATATTAGACAGAGAACTTGTTATGACTACTCTCAATGCTCTTCCAAGACATTGGGAACCATTTCTTCAAAATATCAGTGGTAGAGTTGATCTACTTGGATTTGATCATTTATGGACAGACTACACCCAGGAAGTGTTGATATTATGGTAGCTTCAAGAGGTATGAGCCTCTATTGTGACCTTTGACATGATGAGAATGTTCTGGAAGAAAGAAAAGAAATAAAAGTAACCCTAGATGAGACGTCGGCTAAAGAAAGATAATTAATATGAATTAATTAGTACTCAGAATGAGAAGTCGGCCCAGGCAAGTCTGCCAAGAATACTATAAATATAGGGTGCCAATTTCTCATTTGAAACACTTCTCAGAATCGCAGAAAGCCCCTTCTGTGCACTGCAGTTTAGCAGTTTTCTGCGCAAGTCCTGGGGAAGGTACTATGCCAGTTTTGGGTTGGAATCTCTGATCATCTTTGGTTACTTATTTGGTGCATTAGCCTTGCTTAGCTATTGGATTGCTACTAGGATTCTTCTCTCTGTCAAGGTCAAGGTGCTCGGAGGGTGGCTTCGGCCTATGGTTGGGTGACAATAGTGATATTGTCAATGGTAAAACAAGCACATTCTTTCATATTCTAACAGGTTATGGGCCCACACCTCCTTCATTCAGTTTAACCACTGGAAGGAAGCATAGCCATTAGGATACTGAGATCGTTGAGGATCTTTCGCTAGGGTTACTAGCAGGAGCAGCTTCCAAAACACTATCTCTAGGGTTACTAGCAGGAGCAGTTGCAGAAACCCTAAATCTCAGATCTGGCACCTTGTGATGGAGCATCTCGCTCAAGGAGAAGATAATCAAATGCGCCCTAGTTCAGTGCACATTTTGGCTCTCTCAGAATATAGAAACGTCAGAGTTGAATTTTTGGATCAAGGCATGACCAGCTACTAGTCAACTGAAGACATGAGTGAAAAGATCAATCTTCTACACTACTCAGCACTCACTGGAATGATTGAAGATGGCATGTGGATAATCGATAGTGGAGCTTCTAGGCACATGACGGGAGATCAAGTCAGACTCTCAAATCTAAATGAGAAGAATACATCGTACAAGGTAGAGCTTGGAGACAAAAGAACTTACCCAGTCGAAGGATTTGGACAAGCCTCTGTCAAGTTGAAAACAGGGTTATTGGAAGTCGTGAAGGAAATCTATATGGACTACTAGAACAAAATGAAGAATCCCTTGTACATGACGAAGTCAATCCCAACGAACTCTGGCATAGAAGGTACGCTCATATTAATTAACAAGCATTACCTTTTCTCAAAAGGATGGGTGAGGGAATACCAGAATTGCAGTCCACACATGAAGGAATTTGCAAAGGATGTGCTCTTGGGAAGAATATCAAGAAACCATTCCCAATTAGCAAAAATAGATCTAAGGAGATTCTAGATCTGATACACTCAGATGTTTGCGGTCTGATGCCAATCAAATCTCTAGGAGGATCTCTTTACTACATAATCTTCATAGATGATTATTCAAGAAAGACTTGGTTATATCTATTGAAGACAAAAGACGAAGTATTCAACAAGTTTCAAGAATTCAAAGCAGAGATATAGAACCTCGCAAACAAGAATATCAAAACATTAAGAACATAATGGAGGAGAATACACCTCGAAGGAATTCGTTGAATTCTGCAAATCGACAGGGATTAGGATGGAGTTGATTGTTCCTCATAATCCTCAACAAAATGGTGTACCAGAAAGAAAGAACAGATCTATCGAAGAAACAGTAAAAGAACTACTAAATGATCAAGGTTTATCCATGTTCTTATGGGGAGAAGCAACCATGACAACAATATATGTGCAAAAAATAATTCCTCATCACATATTGAAGGACATGACTCCAAAAGAATCCTTCTCAGGTAAGAAACCTAATGTGGAAAACCTAAGAATATTTGGATGCCATATTTACTCTCACATTCCCAAGGACAAAAGGAATAAACTAGAACCCTCGAGAAAGAAGGGGATATTCATGGGATATAGCGATTCATCCAAGGCTTATAAAATCTATATTCCGGAACAACATAGGATCAAAGTCAGCAGAGACATGACATTCAATGAAAATATGACTTTCAAGAAATCCATAGAAGAAACTATAGAAGAATAAGAGAATGAAGAACCTATTGAAGAAAGAACAGAAAACCAAAGTGACGAAAAGGAACAACCTGATCATCCTATGCAACCATGTGAGACCATTGATTCAGACACTGTACCTAAGACCAAGAAACAACTAGCTTGGCTTGAAGTTACCTTACAAGACGCAAAAAGACTCAAGGTTCTAGAAGGAACATTCAGAAGAAGTAAGAAGCCTAAAAGGTTCTCAAGTTATGCAACATATATGACGAAGCTTCTAGATGAAGAACCTACCACATTTGAAGAAGCAATTCAAAAGAAACAATGGAAAGAAGCTATGACAGAAGAACACCAATCGATTATGAAAAATGATGTATGGGAAATTGTACCTAGACCTAAAGAAAAATCAGTGGTAACTTCAAAATGAGTATATAATATCAAACATGCAGCAGACGGAAGCGTGGATAAATATAAAGCAAGGTTTGTAGCTAGAAGGTTCTCCCAGAAGGAGGGAGAATATTATAACGAAACTTTTGCTCTGGTTGCTAGATATACTTCCATTAGAGCTATCATATCTCTTGCCACTTCCATGGGATGGAACTTACATCAGATGGATGTAAAGACATCTTTCTTAAATGGAGCAATCGAAGAAGAAGTATACATTGAACAACCTCAAGGGTTTGAAGTACATTCTAAAGACACTCACGTGTGCAAATTAAAGAAATCTTTATATGGAATCAAGCAAGCTCCAAGGGCTTGGTATGCCAGAATGGATATCTATCTAGCGAGACTTGGTTTCTCCAAAAGTCATGTAGATCCAAACCTTTACTACAAAGTCGTGGACAATGCACCGATAATTCTACTACTATATGTTGACGATCTATTCATAACAGGTGAAGAGTCTCTCATCATCCAGTGTAAAAAGGAACTAGCTTCTGAATTTGATATGAAAGATCTAGGTCTCATGCATTATTACTTGGGACTAGAAGTATGGCAGAAGCATGGTGAAGTATTCCTTGGACAAGGAAAGTACGCAATAAAGATTCTTCAAAAGTTTGGAATGATGGATTGAAAATCCATGAACACTCCTATGACTACAGATATAAGAAAAGTAAAAGATCCAGATTCTGATC
>WSFP011505526.1:0-13493 GCA_009831015.1 Picea engelmannii | reverse complement strand
CGGCTAACCATTGTTTAAAAGTTGAAGATGAGATACCGAAAATTCAAGCTTCCGGCAGCAAAAGCAACCGTTGGAAACATGAAGGAGCCCCTAAAAGTGCAAAAGCAGTTTCGGGCATCGCCTCTTCAAGGGTCCAAAGGGGAAAAGAAGTACGCACGTCATAAATAAATGATGATCGTTTTTATGGGAGATTGACACATTTACACAATCTTATCATTGGTTATGGAATAATCATTTTGAATTCGGTTATGCTGCCTATGTGAAGGTGTGATGTCTTATCAGATTTGAAGCTTATCCAACCATCATTACATTTCATTTTCTCGTTGTTGGATCTTTGTCTACATCAGCATTATGGCCATCATTCGAATTCAAATCCCATGAATTTCAAATTCCTATAAAGAGCGTTTCTTCCCACCATTTGATCATACAGAGTTCATTCTTCATCGCCAACAGGTTCTTTCCATTGGTAATTTCTCTGCTTCAGGTTTTTACAGATTAACTTGTGTTTTGCAGATGGGTAAGAAATGAGGTGGTCCACTTCTCAGGAAGGATTTAGACAGTATACAATATCTACAATCTCATCCATAGATTCATCAGTATTTCTCAAATGTAGGTTGTCTCACTTATGTGGAAAAGCTACAGGAGGGATACCACCAGGGTATCACATAAAATTTTGCAAAATCATATTATGGAAACAAAGCCACAGTTGGCCCTTTGGAGATACAATTTGATGAAGCAGCCATAGCCTCTGCTATAGGCATGCCAAGAACAGGGCAAAAATGGTTCAATACCACAGTCACTAAGAATCTAGATTTTAGACCTTATTTAAATCCAGAATTCCAAGACATCATTTGGAATAGGGATATCCCCACTTCTCATATGAAGGAGAAGTGGCAGGCTCTTCTCAAAGCCATACAATTGTACATAACTACAGAGGGAAGATATGATAGGGCCATGTTATATCACTTCAAACTTATGGACCACCTTACAATAAAGATTCCTCTCAATCTACCATACTATTTTCACAGGAGCTTGACAAAGATGCCACACAAGGTTCAAACTGAACCTGACCATATCCAGAACACCTTGTTTCATTTTAGCTTGATCAAAATGATTATTGTAGAAGAATTGAGGAAGAGGGAAAGAACATAGGAAAACTTTCTGTTTTGGGGAGGTTTTGAGTTAGAGACTCAACCTGATAAAGGCAAGAGGAAATCAAGCAAAAAGCTACCAACTTCTCAGAGCATTCTAAAGAGGAGGAGATCCATCACCCATTATCTCTCAGAAGAACCAACATCTAGATCAAGAGTCAAGAAGACAAAGAAGAAATTGGTCTTCAAGGAAGCTTCAGATAAAGCTTCAACTCAACAGACCAAGCAAACAAATGTGCTAAACCTACCTTACTCAGACTCTGATTCTGAGTCAAACAAAGAAGAAGTCCCTACTGATTAGAACAAAGAATTTTCTATGGAGCAAGCACCAAAAACTGAGATGTTCACAGGTTATGAGGAAGGTGAAACATCAAGCAATATAAAATCTAGTAAATCACAGAATATTAATAAACTGAAGGAGAAAATAGCACAATAGGAAGTGCTAGAGAGGGTGATAAAGGCCAGATATGAAACTTTATCAAAGAATTTTGTAGAAACCAATGCAGCCTTTGAAATATTGGCACTTGAAAGTGTAAAGGAAAAGAAGAATAAGAAGAGGATCATAAAAGACAATAATAGGTTGTGGATATTAGCCAAGCGTTTGAAGACAAAAGTCAAAAGGTTGAAAGCTAGAATAGCTACACACCCAGATTTTCATGTTCTAGCAGAGGTTGTTGTAAATTTGTAAGAATATTAATCCAAACAATCGAGGAGAAGACTCATTTTTGAAGTGTTTATCTTTTTTTTCAAACCCAGGCTTTTCGGTGGCATAATCAAAATAAGAACACATAGTTAGCCGCTAAAAATCAGGGCTTTCGACAACTGACTTGTATTTTTTAGGCAAAAGAGCCACCGAAACTGCATAAAACAAAATTTAAAGATATGGAGCTCGAGTAAAGGGGATTTTTGGTGATATGAACTGTTGAAGACCTCCAGTCGTTGAAAAGAAACATCTACTCTTCCATGACAGATCAGGGTTTTCAAGTAGCTGTATGAAGACTAGAGATTTTGAAGACAAATCAACTTGGAGAAATGGACTAGATCCATTATTTTTGCAATGTTGTTGATATATTTACTATTTCAGGCAAACCAGATCCATTCTTTTAGGATCTGGAAATTGTTTGTAAAGGCTATAAAGCCTGTTATTTTGATAGACCGGGGGTTTGAGTCTAGATACTGGACCATGTTTCTATTGTACTAGACTTTTCCATATATATAATACAGATCACAAGTTCCTTTCATTGTTGATGTCATATTATCATTTCATTTCTTTTCTTGTACTTTGATGATTATTATTGATCTATGTTTATCTTAATTGCTAGTGACTGTTATCTCACTTAGTCAATTCATAAACCATGATTTAATAAGAAATATGCACTATCTTATTTGAACCATCACATGTGTGTTCTGGTTAATAAGTATATCCTTCTTCATCCACCAGTTAAGCTATTTATCTGATTATTAATTCTTGAAAGCATTGTCTCATCTGGTTATATACATTTGCTTGTCTTGATAACAATCCAGTAAGTCAGTTATCCCATTTGATCCAAACATAAACACACAATCAATCACACTTTAAGTTACCAGGGTTCTTCAAGATACAACTTGAGAAGGATTCCTGGAGAGATAACAAAGGGTTTCTTGGGCGTGAGAGAGTGATTTTCCTCAAGAGAGACAAGCTCGAAACCCAATTGGCTATACTCAGACCTCATTGAGGACATGTGCTGAAAAACGATCAAGAGCAGCCCACTCTGATACCACTGATCTAGATTATGTTTGAAATGAAATGAAAGCAGAGATATTACATTGAAACACTCATGAAAATTGCCAGAAACTGAGAAATACAACAATACTTGATTTCTATTAATGAAAGAATTATAAAGAAATTGTAAAAATACAGAGTGCAAGACTCGCTAGAATGGTGGAAGCTTTATCTTTTAGAACAGATGTGACGACTATGCTCATTCGCAAGAATATGATTACAATGAGGCTCTGAAGGCCTTTTTATGTTAAACAGGAATTCCAAAACCTTAGACATCCAAAAACCTAACCCTAGGAGATGAAACGCCAAAAGTCATGTGGGCCCTGTTTGGGTAAGTTAGTACATTAACTTCCCGGGGTCGTAACTTTTGTATACGATCTCCATTTTAGGCGCGTGATAGCTCGTTGGAAAGGTATTTTAGAGAATTACGCATTATTTCATCAAAATCTGAATCTATCTACATTTTGACTTTGGCACGCAAAAAAACACTGTTTAGGGCCCCAAAACAGCCCTACAAGTACAACAAGACGTGCTGACATGAATACATACAAAATAAGCCAGTTGGATTAGGTGGAAGGCCACTAGTATCTTCCTGGAATATTTGTAGGGCTTCAGACAACCTCGAAAGGGTAGAACCCTCAATTACAAAGAAGTACAAAAGAATGTGTTGAACTAAAAAATGACAAAATGAGCCAGTTGGAACAGATGGGTGGCCATGAATATCCACCTGGATCAATCCTCTTCCCTTAGGAAGAAATGGTCTCCATTGCATTGAGTGCCTAGGGAAGAGGGGAAAGAATTTTCTGAATCTAAATCTTGGTGAGCTATGTGCTTTGTTGGAGAAGTTGTGTTTCTTGGTTTGTGGAAGATTGTCACAAGCATGTTGTTGGCAGGGTTGAATATGCTCCACCAGTATGTTGTCTTTGGGTTTGACGGGGCATTGTGTAGGCACCATTGTAGGTGAAGAAACAATATATTTTTGCTAGATAGAAGGTGTTGAGGCTGCAGTGGTTGTAGCGGTCTTCGGTGCATCCTTTGAACAGACTATGAAGAGGATGAATTTTACAGTATGAGAGATTACCTTGCGGCACTGTTTTGGTGGAGAAGTAGTCAGAACTACCTTTAGTATCTGATAGAGCTGACCTCCTAGAGTAATAATGACACTACGGGGTTGTTGGGTTATAGTTTACTCCTGCTACCCTTCTTGGGCTGACCCAGGTCCAGGTCTACTTGGTTTCCAACAAAACCCTCCTAAAACTATCGGCCCTACTGGTAAACCAGAAGGCAACACAATGCGCAAGGTGCACTGCGCAATCTCACCCGAGATAGTTCTTATGGGTGGATGCAACACTCATGTGCTTGCAGCTTTGGAAATGAGTGGGGATCTATGATTAAACTTTGTAGTCTTCATGTATTACTTTAACATTCAACTTATATTGAATACCCTGGCATTCTTTCTCATGCATGTAAAGTAACAGATCTACCTAGTCATTCACACATTTGGTTAACATATAATCATTAACAACAAAAGAGATACATAAAATTCAATCACATAACACATGATATACCATGGTTCACCCCTCCTGGGCTACGTCCACAAAGATTTAGCTGGTCTTCTCTTTTATTATTCTAGTTCCCAAACTATAGCGCCTCACGCATTACAATTATCCATTAGAATAGGTCGAGATCTAAAATGAGGCGGACTAGATTACACCAGGCTCCTTAACCTGTGATCTAACCCTCAATATCTTCCTTATTCTCTCTCCTTAGCTCAACAACTTACAATATTTATCGAGTTTATAGTCATTTTGTCACACCCGAACCCCCAGAACCTCTAACCTAGAACCTCTAACAACCCCGACCTAGACCTCCCAGGTACCTACTTATACATATTTTCGGCTTACTAACCATTACATTCTCTTACCAAAACCCTAACCCTATCATGGATAGGTCTTCTTGTATGCGTGCGTCACATGCCTTCCTCTTCTGCATGCACGTTTGTTTTGCACACGTTGTTTTTCCTGCATGCACGTCTGCCTTACACATGCTGCTTATTTTGCATGTGCATCTGCCTCCCATGTCGTTCTTTTCCCTCCAAACTGGCATGTCCCAAAAAATCCCCCAACAATGACATCATTACTTGTCCCAAGTCACTGCCTAATTCCAGTGTCTGCCACTACTTGTGCCAATGCTTCGTACATATGTACTATCTGTTGGCATTGCTCCTGAACCTGGCTTCTCTTTGCTGACATGGATTCAAACACCTGCACAGTGACTGGTGGTCGTAATATCTCTCCCCCCTCCAAGCCTATCTATTCAAAGCATGCTTTCGCTGCGTTGATTTCCACGACCAATTGTTCTGACTTTTCCCGTAGGGGCTCCAACTGATCCTGTCGTGCGATCTTTTGTGCCTGCACCGCTTTTTCTTCTGCTTGAAGGTTATTCATTTCTACGGCCTTCTTGATCTTCTATGGAAGTGACATTGTCCTCTGTTGCTGCTTGACATATGCCATTGCTGCATGCAATTTATCTTTCTTTCCTTGCAACTCTTGTAGGATCCTATCCTCTAGTAGTTGGGTCCATAATTGGCTGCTCTTTTCCAACAGTTTTTCCACTCTATGTATGTGTTGCATGATTTTTTCTGCAGTTGTTGTCGCGTCTTTCTCTCTTTGCACTCAGACTGCTAGGGGAGTCATAGGTACTGCGCTCCTCTAGTTCCTTGATCTTCTCTTTATATTGTTGCAGAGTTTGCGCTATATTTGTTATATTATCCTCTGAATATGCTTCCTCTGATACCGTGTCATTTGAGATGGCTTGAAAGACTTCATTTATTTGGGTCTCCATCTCATCCACTTTTTTCTGCACTATCTCTTTCTTCTGCCCTTCCTAGATGATGGATTCTTTTAGTACCATATTTTCTTACTGCGTTATTTGTAGATTCGTCACATTAGACCTTGCTCTGGACTGAATCTCCTACGCGACGCTAACCTGTAACTTATAGAGAACCTTTGTTGGTATCTTGGGAAACTCCAAGTCCAACGTTTCGACATCCTTCACAGGCTTCTGCGTTGTTTCCTGATCGATGAACAACATATCTAGTGTTATGATAAAGTTGGCACTTCCCTGCATTGTGATTTGCAGTATCTCTCGGACAGGTGCTCCTTCTCTTACTGGCACTGATTTCTCCTTTTTGTTGTTGTTCCTCCTTGATCCTCAACTATTGTAGCATAGTTTTTATCTCCTGTACATGTTCCAAAATTGAAGCGTGATGGTTTTCCGAATTTTCTCATACTTCTGACAGTTGATCTTCTACTGTCGTGGTTATCAGTTCTACACCATATGTTGTCAGTGATGTTTCCATTTGTTTCCTATGGGCCTTTGCTTTCTTCATGGCGCCACTTTCTTGCTCCATTGTTCTATTCCTTTAGGCCTATGGCTTTTTTTACACATTGTTTTGGTCAACCTGTGATCAACTGACGATATATGTATGACTTACTCCTCTATTCCCTGAAGCTACTGAAGAAATGAGACTTTCTCCCTAAGAAATTGGATCATCTTTATTTTCTTAAAAACCCTATCAAGGGAGATCATCGCACCCTGCTAAAATATTGGGGTGAGACGATGCTTGATTGTCGCATGTTGCACCAAATTGGGGTGCGGCGTTGCTGCAGGGTGCTTGTGCTTAGGGTGCGAAGATGCTCAAACAAGGGAAAAAGGTGGAATTCATGAAAGTTCTAGAATGGATTCTTCTAGAAGATGAGGTGGCCTCCTATAAATTTGTATCTTACTTTCTTCTTTGATTTAGTGGGATCATCCTAATCTCCTCATCCATACCTCTTCACTCTATATAAAAAGGGATCTCTCATGGGAAAGGCTAGGCTGGCTTGTGCATGAAGAATTCTGATGAATATTATACTTGTGATAGCTTTGCTTTAGCTTTCCAAGTCAGGTTGTGAATACTCTTCATCAAAATCATTGGATCAAAGGTTTGTGTGTTGAAGAAAAGGGCCATTGGAAGGGAACTTGCAACATCAAGGCATAGGTTGTATTCTCCACTTTCATCAATATAATGCAGTAATACATTTCTTCCCTATAAAAGTGTCTCCATTTTTATTATATAACTCCTTGATATTACACATAGGCTTCATTGGAATATATATATCGTTGTTCTCTCTCTTTGTTGGTTTGTTCTTCTAAATAGGTTCAACATCTCATGAATCCAAAGATGGAGCAAGGATGATACTATCGAGGATCAAACAAAGTTTAAATGGTATGTCATTTGTCCCTCTTTGAACTAGTTTATATTACAATGAAATCTAAGGAGAAGATTTTATTATTCTCTGTTTTGTTCTAATTTCTCGTTGAAGTTAGGTATATCAGTTTGTGTCCGCACTTATCGATTTGTCCGATAACAAAATTGGCGACCATACTGGGGAATGTCCTCTTTTTGTCTTTGATTCCCTTTTTGCTTTTGGCTTTCCTACTTTTGGTTAATTTTTCATTCTCTAAGTCAATGGGTGATCCATGTTGACTTCCTGGTCTTGAAAGTTCATTGGGAAACCCTGTCCTCTGTTCATTTTTCCTTCACTTTCAGTCATCATTGCACCCTACTATGAAAACCAGTGTGATATTGTCGCATTGTGTCCTTCTAATGCCTGCGATGATCCATGATCGTCGCACTATGTCCTTCTGCTACGTTCGATGATTCCCAAAGAAATGTTTTGAGTGATAATCAATCTTTCTCTTTGCCCAGATCTTAGATATGGTTTTGGGGTGAATTTTTGGGTTTAATTATAGTCTGCTTGATAGCCTTTGAATATTCTTTGTTTTATCTTGTGTGATTTTGAAAGATTTGATCTCTTGCTTTGAGTGTCTTTCAGTTACAAAGCATTATTTTTTATTTAGAATTGTTTAGTGAAAGAAAATTTATTTTTCTGAATAGTTCGTTTTAAAAGAATATTTTTAGATTGGGGATATCCTTTCATTTGAAGTAGCAAAATTGCATGGTTTTTGGCATTTTTGGTCTTGAATCGTCTATTGGTGTACAGTCTATTTGGATCATTTCTTGAAGATCTTGATATGTATGAGTTTAATAAAATTTTGGGACATTGTGCATCTCAGAATGATAAACGTTTTCTCCTTCTCGTAATATAGCTTTCATCGAAGTGAAATATTTTCATTCTCATTTCTTTGCATTGTTTAGAGTTCGTAAAAACATCATTTAGTCCATGCCATTTTCCTCTTCAGTGATAACAGCCTTAAAATAAAACGCTTATAAAAATTGATTAGACATTTTTACATTTTCTGGTAGTAAACCTACATTAGATTAGTTGTAGGGATTTGGAATAGGTGTGAAAGATAAATTTCCAAAGATGTAAACAAACATAAAATCTTGAGTTAGGGACCGATGAAATCCACTTATTAAATTTTATCCTGGGAAGCCCTTCTCACACAAGGGTCAAACATTAGGTCGCATTGATACTAGCAGAGTGATTAACCCTCCTTTGTTGGTATTGGTGTAGTGGTTACACGTATTATTGGGGGTCACTTGAGAAAACAACCTTGTGCAGGTCTTCTCAATTCAATTTCAGGCTCAATTACCCTGCCCTTGTGCATGTATAGAACTATCGATTGTTTCCCTAGGCATCATTGTTGCATTTGGTAACCTTAGTGGCCTTTCTCTTTAGGGAAATACACAAGGTGGTGGTGAAGGGGAAGTCTTCATTGTACCTGGAATCGACGTTGGCCAAACTTACTTGGGCTCCTTGGAGGGTAAATCCATGTTTATTGTGTGGACTCTTGCACCAAGGCGTAATTCCATTAAGCAGGTCGTCAATGCAACTTTTCCACCCGCCCTATCTCAGCCCCTTTTTACATTGTTCTCACGATGTTGGATTTCATCACCAACTAGTGCGTTCATTGTGAGAAGGTTTTGTTTGTTTGCTTGCTTCCTAGATTTTTAGCATGTGTTGTTTATTTTCCCTAAAAGACTCTAGATTGGATCTGTGTTTAATGATGTCAGCACCCAGAACGACCAATGAAGCAACCCCTGCTCCAGGGGAACCTTTTGTTTTTCCTTCTTACGGAAACGTTGGTCCTCCTTACATCGCTACTTTGAGCTTTCCAGGTCTCACAATTGGATTATTGGTATGGTTGTTTTCCACTCAGGTAATCTTGAATGCAGCTAGTGCTTCGGTTGTAATCACTTCCCCCCAAGAACATCAACCTTGTGTTGATCCTTCACCTTCTTCGCTAGTCTAGTAAGATATTATTCGCCTTCTTCACTTGCAAGGTATTCTTCCGTTTCATATTCTTCGCCGAGTGAAAGATATGAAGCTAGTAACCCAATGGATAAGAAGAAGAAGAAAATGAATACTAAGAAGAAGAAAAATAAGCAAGATTCCAAACCTCCAACCACTACCAGACATGTTGGAAAAAAACCAGTTACTGATAATCGTGTTGGGAGTGTTGATGATGCCAAAATCATCCAAACAACCTGTAAGCCCAAGTACCCTTGTAGGATTTGTAAGGGTAGCCATTTTCTTAAGGATTTACTTGGTATATCCAAGGTCGTAGAAGCATGGTCTTCACACCCTCACGAGCCCATGTCATCAATTTCTGAACAACATGATGATGACCTCCCATCAACTAGTCAAGATACCATTGGGAAGAAGAAAAGTAGAGTCAAGTTCTTGTGTATGTTATGTGGAGGGAGTCATCAAACTCACATTTTCCCTCGTATGGATGAAGACTCAAAATTACTGGAAGACATGACTGGTTCCCAACCTCCAATTCTGACTTCTTACCGCAACCTTACTCTCAACCCACCTGTCATTGATGGCATGATCAATCTGGTCCCTTCATCGGTCGGTTCGATTGATAAGGTAGTCAATTTGGTCACGTCCTTATTGGAACTAGTTGACAAAGTGGTTGATATGATCCCATCCTTGGTCGATCCCACTCTCTCGTTAGAGAGTGAAACCCAAGTGGTCGATCCATTTCCATCCGTCGACCCCATTCTACCCTTGGAGAATGAAACTCAAGTGGTTGATCTGATCCCATCATCGATCGATCCTACTCTCTCGCTAGAGAGTAAACCTGATACTATTCATATTTTTCTTGTTGATACAGACACTACCGTGCTGAGGGGAATTCCTCCTTCTTCTGTGGAACCCCCTCCAAGTCATGAGGCCATCCTTTTTTATTGGGGTATGCTAGCCAGACCTCGTCTTCCCTCTCACTTTCCTTTCAATATTATAGTACAGGTTTGTGGTCGAGACGTTCCTCAGACACTGCTAGACGAAGGTGCATCCGTTAGTATTTTATGCTATATTGCTTGGCAAGATTTGGGTTATCCTTAGCTTATGTCGGTTACGCAGAATCTGTTATCTTTTAACAGAGAACCAGTCAACCTTTAGGGACCCTTCCTCAATTTACTGTAACTTTGGAAGGGAAAATTGTCTTTATTGATGTCATGGTAGTCCAAGACCCCTTGGATTTCAATTTACTCCTTGGGAGAGATTATGTCTATGCCGTGAAAGCTATCATGTCTACTCTTTTTCATGTGATATATTTCCCATGTCTTCAACTGCCGATGAAGATGATCCTCTCACTATAAGCTCAGTCTCTTATGACTTGGATCTAGTAGTTGACATGGTGATCTATTCAATAGGGATTTTAGAGCCTGATCTCCTTACCCCTATCGTGACCCTCGACATGTGTTCCTTCCAGAGTGTGTTTCTTCCATAGAGTGAAGATCTCTTGGAAGCCATGACCACATTTTCCCCCTTGACATGGTGTCCTTCCAGAGCATTGTCCTCTTGGAAGACATAATCAAGAAGAGGAGGTTGAGCATGGTTTTCTGATTTCAATCTCGTTAAAAAATGAAACCAGATGTGAGGATGATTTTGTGTCTCTGTGGAAACCTCATTAAAAATGAAACAGAGGTCACGAGGATAGTTTTTGTGTCCTTTTGGCAACCTTGTTAAAAAATGAAACAAAGTTTACGAGAAACGTTCTTCTCATGTGTCAAGCTCGTTAAAAAATAAAACAACCCATCTCGAGTGCAGTTCCTATTCCTGTGTCAATATCATTAAAAAATGAAATAGATTTTCCCCCTCTTTGTTTGAGTTAAGTCCTCCATCTAATATTTGAAGGTTCATTTCATTCGCCTTTGAAGTTGGACGAAACGAAGCTTGGGGGGAATTTTCTTACATCCTGTGGACTTCATGCTGAAGTTAAGTCGCTAGCTTCTTAAGCTAGGGACAAAGTACCAACCATCCTTGGATAATGTTGTGGGAAGTTGCAAGCATAGTTTTCTCTGGTTCAAATTTGTGTAAAAATGAAACCAGGTCCAAGCATAGTTTTTTTTAGTTTTTATGCTTGTGTAAAAATAAAATCCATCCTAAGCACAATTTTGTTTTGTTTTAAGCTTGTGTAAAAATGAAAACAATCCTGAGCATGGTCTTTATTCTTTCTCACGCTTGTAAAACTATGAGAATGTAATCGAGTAAACGTTTATCGCTTTTTCAGACTTGTAATGGAAATACAAAAAATGAACCCCCTGGAGTCTCCTTTAAGCTCTTTTCAAACTCCCTAAACATGAAAAGATAGTCGAGTGACCTTGTTCTCTTCACGCTCGTAAAATTATTTGAAGAAAATGTTCTATGAGCGGTAGATTATCTCTTTTTTGGTCTCGTCGAACTAATTTATGAAAAAGGACATTATGGAGTTTTCTTTAAGTGTTTTTCATACTCTCTAAACATGAAAACCCCCTGATTTTTCTTTATTTGGACTCATAAAACAAGCATCAAAGGCCTATATGGGACCGAGCCACTCCTTCCTAGGGTTCATTAAAAATACTTCGAGGGAATCATCCGAAGGATGAGATGACATTAAAAGCATATGTTATCCTTCTCAAGATTGCGTAAAAATAAAGAGGTACTCGCTAGAAATGATGGGGGAAAATTGGGAAAGAAATGTATATTTGTATCTGTGTTAGTGGAAGTAAGTCGCTCGTGAACATGACACCCCTCTTCATTATTGTATCCGGGTTGGGAAATCCATTTGTCTCTCGTTTGACCATCGACAAGTATGTATGTTGGGTCCTCCTTGAGTCAATGTTGCCAAGAAAATTGCCGTGTCATTCATATGTTCAAGAGAAGTTCAACCTAAACAACCCTTCTATCGAGTCGACCATCTACATTCCTCAAATTCTTACCATGTCGGCCTTCCCTAAGTCAATTCTGAATCACTTTATCTACTTCAAATATGTTACATATTTTGTGTCATTGATGGGGGATACATTAAGGCCCTCCAGTGACGAGTCTGTTCCTGTCATCTTCAACTAATTATCCAGGAATTAGAGTTAGAAATAATTTAGTACCTTGGAACCTGCATGCCTCAATGGCAGGTTTTCTCGTTTTCAACAGTGGGTTCACATCATTGACCCCTGATTGGAAAATTCCATCGAGTGTTTGACTTCAACTCATTAATTCACATTCATTGTATTGTACTAGAGTACCTTGGGGGTCATTGAAATCAATGGTGATTTCCCTCACACTTGTTAACGGTATCCATTAATGACCAGTAATCAAGTGGTTTCTACCATGTTTGACTTTGACACTTGTAATCACATGGCTAGATTCGTACTTCGGGATGATGGAAACGAAGACCTTGGGTATCGTCATATCGTTCCAGGTTGTGATGGAGTATTCATAATTCTGTATTGAAACATAGATCCACCATGTATGTCTCGTGGCTATGTCCAAATTTGAATTTTTAGAGCATAGATCCACAATGTATTTCTTGTGGATATGTTGAATCATGATGACATGGATCCACAGTGTATGTTTGGTGGCCATGACTCACTTGACACTTATTCTTAGAGTCACTTGTATTCTGATTATGGGAATGCCTACCTCAATAAATCGTATATTATTATGAAGATCCTTGATTGTTTGCAAGTTCTTGATTGATGTGCTCCTTGCTCTCGATACACACATTCTACAAAGTTTTTCAACTGTCACATGTTCCAACTTCATACTTTGGGGGGCATTCTGTTACAAATTATTTTCGTCACCCTATGATCAATTGACTATATATGTATGACTTACTCCTCTGTTCCCCAAAGATACTGAAGAAATGAGACTTTCTCCCTAAGAAATTGGATCATCTTTCTTTTCTTTAAAACCATATCAAAGGAGATCGTTGCACCTTGCTAAAATCTTGAGGTGCGATGATACTCGATCGTCAAATGCTGCACCAAATTGGGTTGTGGCATCATTGCAGGTTGCTTGTGATTATGGTGTGACGATGCTCAAACAAGGGAAAAAGGTGAAATTCATGAAAGTTCTAGAATGGAATCTCCTAGAAGATGAGGTGGCTTCCGATCGGTTTGGATATTAGTCGCTTCTCTGATTTAGTGGGATCATCCTAATCTCCTCATCCATCCCTCTTCACTCTATATAAAGAGGGATCTCTCATGGGAAAGGCTAGGTTGGCTTATGCATGAAGAATTCTGCTGAATATTATACTTGTGCTAGCTTTTCTTTAGCTTCCAAGTCAGGTTGTGAATACTC
>WSFP011505521.1:0-13493 GCA_009831015.1 Picea engelmannii | reverse complement strand
TTCGCCTCTGTAGTCTCTGTTCCAACGGGGTATCAATCTCGATCTCCAACTGGTTAATATTGATCTATAACTGGGTCAACCGTAATAGGCCCATCCATAATAGGCTCATCGAATGGGTCATTCATACATAGGTGCATTACTAATATAAATGGGACTCGGACTTAAATGGATGCTTAGCAAGGTTATGTGTATGGATTTGTCCCTGTAGGATCTGCTGGAACTGCGTCTCGATCTGCACCTGGGGGATATACCCCCAGGAGGAGATTAATTTGGCTATCGAAGAAGGGATAAAGTCTTCTTATATGTATATATGAAAATATAAAAAAAAAAACTTTCAATTTATGCAATTATAAAGTTGATTGTGGTGCAAAGAAATTCCTCAAATATGAACAAATGTAAAGGTTAATGTAGTTAGCTCATATTTTTTTTATCGAGGGTAAACTTTTAAGATCTCAACATGTCACTTGTAAACGTGAGTGGGGAGGATAATAATCAATCCTCCCAACCACAATGTGAGCTAAACCTTATTGACTTTCACAAGTTCATATTGTATATATGGATGTTCTCATAAACTTTCAACTCAAATGTGAATAAGGCAAATGAGGTTTTCTTGATAACCATTAAGATAATCAAAATGTGTGCATACAAGACATTTTAGAGGAAAGGATAAGAAGTATCCACAACCTTACTAAGTGTCCTAGAGTCTTAAGACTAAAGTTTCCCTAAATGTACAAAATTCTCATTCGTGCTTAATAATATAACATACAAAGTGATAGTCATTAAAAGAAATAAGCGTAGCAAATTGTCATGTACATTCATAGTCATTAAAAGAAATAAGTGTAGCTAATTGTCATGTACATTCATAATAGTCTACAAAACAAGAGTCACAATTTATGTTCTTAAGGGAAACATGCTTGCATTTAGAGGTAGGTATTCATGATCCTTTTGGGTGGCCTACCTAACACACAATTTGCTTTGAGAACTTTGTGCCCTCTCATTTTGAGAACATATAATCACTTTCATTGCATTTATCAATTACATTTGTTGCATTACTTGGTTTGTAAAGCCCCTAGTAATATTCCTTCAACTTTGTTTATTATAAATTGTGGTAAGTAACTCTAGATGACCTACTTCAATTCTTCTGTAGGTTTAGTTGGGAGAAGTTGGAATTAAGTATATCAAGTCATTAATAAGCCTAGGCAAATAACAATATTAAGAATTTGCTTTAGATAAAGATAATTGTGTTATTTCCTTGCAAATATGTTCTTTTTATAAATAATTGTTTTCACTATTAAAGCAAAGAGCTTTTATCGTGTGTCGCAATTCATTTGTAAACTAATCTTATTCCATTTTCTTCAAATTTTTCATAAGAGGCAGGTACTAAGCATCTTTGTTGCTCATTTATCTTGTTTTTACTTAACATCCCTTTTGCATTGTCTTTTTTGTTTTTAAGATGGTAAAACTTATCATGATTGTACAACGATCATTAATTGTCACGATGGTTTATTAGCTTTATTTAAGGAAAATCACATCATTTGAAATAATCCTTTGGTGGTTTGTAAGAGTCAAAACTTTCACCCTTATGAAATGTCTTTAGATATTGAGTCATTAACATGTTCCTTACCTATGAGGAAGACAATATCTTTGCAAATCATTAAAGGTCAAGGCCTTTGTAAGTTGACAAAGAGAATCACGTATTTAAAAAATCAAGAGGAAGATGGATGGAAAGAGGAACAAACCCTATACACTCAATAAGTTCCTTATGTCCCATCAGCTGAAGATTCATATTACAATGAACTCAAGTACTATATTCATCATGACACTGCTCCAGACCATCTCAATCCCAAACAAAAGAGAGTGTTCAGGCTTAAATCCGTACAATATCAGTTGGTTCACTGTATCCTATTTAGAAACAATTATGATGAAGTTCTACTCCATTGTCTTGAAAAACAAGATGTCGACAAAGTTCTTAATGATATGCATGATCGACTAGCTGGAGACCATTTTTCGGGAGACACCACTGCTCACAAGATATTGAGAGATGGATACTATTGGCCGACATTATTCAAGTATGCTCATGCATATTCTCTAAGTTGCAAAACTTACCAAAAGTCTATTGGAAGAGAGCATAAGGCGGTTGTTCCGCTTCAACTTGTAATTGTTGAAGAGCCCTTCGAACAATGGGGGTTGGACATTATCGATGAGATAAATCTGCACTCATCTAAGTAGCATAGGTATATTCTAACCGCTATTGATTATTTTACACATTCAACTGAAGTAGTACCACTGACTAAAGTAAATGATGAAGTGGTAATAAATTTTCTTGAACAACACATCACAATTAGGTTTGTAGTGCCTAACTCTCTCATCTTTTATAACGCAACATATTTTTCATCTCTTAAATTGATTGAGTTTGCTTTATAAAAGGGATGACCTCAAAATATGTTGCTAACTATTACCCTCAAGGGGAATGTCTTAGCCAAATCCACAAACAAGAATCTGATCTGAATTCTTAAATGAACTGTAGTCGCCTAGCAAAGAAATTGGCATAACACACTACCCAATGCCCTATGGGTTGATCGTGTCAACCCCAAGGCATCCATAGGGACCTCTCCTTATTTCCTTGTCTGCTGGAAAGAATTTATCCTTCCTTTGAATATTTATCTTCCTTCCCTTCAGCTTACACAACAGTCATGTGGGAGAGAATGTTCTATCATCCAAAGACGCATTGATACTTTGTTGAACATAAAGGAGAACTGCACCAAAGCAAAAAACAAGTTCGAAGCTCACCAACATAATATTAAATGTTGGTCTAATAAAAATTATGATGGCGAGAAAGACTCTCAGGTTGGAAACTTGGTTCTCAAATGGGAAAATCCACATGCAGATAAAGGAAAACATTGAGAGTTTCATCAATTATGGCTTGGCCCTTTCGTGATCGACGAAAAGATTGGCCTAGAAACCTACCGCTTTCAAAATCTCGAAGGGGATGTAGAACTCCTCCCCATTTATGGCCAAATCCTTAAACACTATATCAACTAGCCCTTAAGGCAGCTTTCCCCCCTGTACATTAATAAAGTATTTTATTTTCAACTTGTTTTCTATTCATTTTTACTTTACCTTATGCGTGCTTGCTGCTTTTTGATTTTATGTTTTACCTTTGTTTGCTTTTTTATTTGTTTTTTTGCCTCTACTGCAAATTATCACCCTGCACTCCTCAAGAGTTTGATAGCCTAGGCCTCAATATATCCTAAAGTGTAACACATATAGTATCAAAAGCTTGTGAATCTGTAGTTTGACTTCTAAACTTAAATTCATTTTTATCCAGATAGCATTGTTGTGTGTGGTTTCAAGTCAGATCCAATAGCGAAACATAGTTTATCAACATATGGGTATTATACTCTTAAAATGTAACAAGGAAAGGAAAGAAGGGTCATGCCTAATAAAATATATTGTGTTTGTTGGAAACTAAGACGAAATGGTTTTAAAAAGGCAAGTGTAGTACTCCGGGGAATATTACTCATGGATTCCACTCATCTATAATCAAGTTGGTAGATCTCACCTTCATAGAAGTCATCCCTCATGCCTTTAAAGGAAGACTGGAATCCCCATCCACCACTTCTCTGAATATAAGAGAGTCAAATTATAAAAGTTAAAGGCTTGGGGAAAGGCATTCCAGATCATGTGGGACATGCAAGTATCTCCATTGGGGTTATGGACACTCGATGGAAGTAGAGCAAGGCTTGTGACACCGGGGTGACTCCGTCGGGGCTATAGACGCTCACTGGCATCAGAGCAACACCAGAGAAATGTAAAATCAACTTGTATTCTCAACATTCCTGATGTATCATTTTCCTGTTGTACCTCTCATGCTCTCTTGAAGCTGATTCTGGTTGAAAAGGGTTAGATTGTCTAAATCAATCTATTCTCAGCATGACTTTGGCCTCTCGCCCTTATATCATACAAACTTTGTCTCATCATCTTTTGTGCTCTTAAAACTATCGAACTTACTCTTTCTTTCCTAAGTCACGTATCACATGTGCAACCATTTTCAAAAGTTTGTGTGTATATTCCTCTCTGCGGATATTCATGGCTTTGCCCAATGTGTCGTCATTTATTGTGCCTGGCATCAACAACCTCCATTTTCTTGTATTTTTTGTTGTAAATCCTTCTCTCCAAGAAAATGGGACCCCTCTTGTCTTCTATGAGAGCTTATTGAATTGAAAATTTTCCTTAAGGTTGATCTTTGATTACCTATCTCTGAGCAGGACACCTTAATTTCCTTGGTTTGGTTTGGGTTGGATCTTTTTTCTTGATACTTAGACAAATGTTGAGAAGAAATTTTCGGTCACCGGGTAAGTTCCTTTTAACTCCTTCGATATGCACCAAAGGAGTTCCCTTTAAATGCTCTAGTCTTCATTGGAAATCTTCCCTTGAAGTCCTCTGAAAACAATATTTGACAATCACCAAACTTCTTGTTAACTCCTCTAGTTCGACCAGAGGAGTTCTTACAAACTCCTCTAGTTCGACCAGAGGAGTTCTTACAAACTCCTCTGGTCGAACTGGAGGAGTTCCCCAAAATTGTTTCGATGCGCTCATGCCACTCCTCGAACGAGTGAACATTAACGCCTCCAGTCCACACCAGAGGCATTCTCAACATCTCTTTAAGTGTCCCTGGGGAATTTCCCATTAAAACCTCTGGTCCATGCTGGATACCTTCTCACCATGTCATTCAGTGTATACTAGGGACTTTCCCGTCAACACCTCTGGTTCTCATCGAAGGGCTTTATGCCACCACCTCTGATAAAGTTTTGAGCGCTCTGGTAACATTGAACCATGTGTCCGCGCCTATAAAACACAACGCCCTCACTCCATTCTCATTCTCATTTGTCAATCGCCTAAGAGAAAGAGGAGTGCCAACAAGCTATCACAAAATCGAGAGCCCATATTACTCATACTACCAGCTCCATCCACGTGGTCATCCTAGCCAGGTATGCCCTAAGCACCATTTCACTCTTTCATTTTTAGGGTTGGGGTTTTGATTTATATCCAGAGTTAAATGTCGAGTTTAATTTGTTGACCGAACCTACAAGCCTCAACCCTCGCTAGTTGTTTCTTGATCGATATACTTGGCACCTACGACCTCTCCGATCGAGCTCCACGATAGACCCCATCTTCACATTGACTTTTTCCCTTGGCCCTGACATTTCCTTCCCACTCCAATCCTAAGGGAAACCCTAAGCATGCCCTAACCAGTCCCCTTGAGACTTCTCCACTTAATCCATGGATTAAATTTGCCCATTTGATACCCTCGTATTTCCCCTTCAATGAAGTTAATTAAGACCACACATAGTCAATGCTTCTATACTTTGGTTTCTCCCTTGGCCACATGAGGAGCCCTGATCTATATCCAAACCTAGCATAGGCCTTCAAATCCAAGCCTAGAAGTGTTACTTTTGACCTAGGAGACGATACGAGCCCCATCTCTCTAAGACTGAACCAGTTCGAAAACACGCAAGCCCTAATCCCTCTTCCGGTGCCTAAGCCCTAAAGCTCGGCTAAGAAAATCCTTCAATAACTTAGCCATTTTTTGGTGCATCTTTTTCCACCAGAAGGTTTAACAACTTTACCTATGGTCTTAACCTCAACACTTAACATGATCGACTCCAGCGGTCTTCAAAGATCTTAACTAGTTTGAATCCGATGGTCTTTAGAGTTTTTAATAGGATTACCACTAGTTGGCCCGCGAATCTTGGTGTTATCACCTCCAGTCCCTTCATAGAACTTGGCAAGAACACCTTTGGTCTTCACTGGAGGGTTTCGTGCAATCACTCTCGGGGATAATTTCATTTGTACATTGGAGATTTAGAAATGTCTCCATGGAAGAAAGTGACAAGAAAATCACCTACCACAGAGGCGTCCAGGAGTGGTAGTCAACATGAAGATGAACATGATATCATAGGCGCAGTTTATGATGACACAACATGACTCCTGGAAAAGGGAGGAGACTCGCTCAAGTGGGGCGATGTCTATCAAATGTTCAAAAGACAATCTTTCTCAGATGAAATAGATGATAATGATGAACTAAAGATCTTCAATAATATCTGGAAATCGAGGATACACGTGGTGGCAGCTCGCACCGCAGTAGTCCCTTGCACATACACAATTGCTTGGATTCTCAAGCATGTATATTTGGAAGCGGATATATCCTCAACTCTAGGGAAGAACCTATAGCATCTTTCCAACCAACTGACCTAAAAAAATCCTACCACTTGAATAAGGGGCTAGACAAATATTTTAAGCACATGCCTTCTGATGAGTACCCCACCACAACATTGAGGTCGCCATATCAATACTTGGTGGCTATGTTATGCAGACTATACGAAGAACTAGATGCCTCCAAGTTTTCGCTATCCTTGATGTCATTGATCTATTACTATGCATATGAAGGGTCTACATTTGATTGGGTTGATCTCCTATCAGCTACTCTAACAAAGTCTATCACTATAGTGAAGAATCTAGACCTGGAACATTTTTGGATTTTTATATGGAATCATTCCTATTGGACATAATGTGTGTGGAACATCAATACCTGAAGATGGGTTGGGCCTGGCAGATGATAGACCCATTAATCCATATTTACTGCAAGGTGCTCTAGGAGCACAAGTATAGGACAAAGTACCACAGGATATGTGAACACTTCTTCGCACCATTATAAGAACTCGTCTTTTGTGCGCCAACCCCATGTATGATAGACAAGGTTCTTACATTAATCAAAAGGATAGGGGTCTGGTACTTTATGGAGCATGTCATGTACATCAAAATATACAGAACCACCAAAGCCCCACATTTTCTTCCCTGATTTGTCCAAGATAGGTTAGTGCTCCAAGAAGGGGCTTATCAAATAGTGATTAATGGAGTCAGGGAAATGGTCTACCAAGATAAGAAAGAAATGTGTCCCATGCTCCCATTGTGGATCGACTCGTACTCATTTGAAAACACCAACCAGGCCCAAGATGAAGTGGATGTGTTACTTTCGTATCACTTCAGAGAAGAGAGGTCCATAAGTCATGACCCAAATGAAGTCGTCAAAGAACACTTTAAGAATCTTGGCATACCATGGGAATACACTTCAGCCATGTGGGAGGAAGAGGAAGTCCATTGTAGGGCTAGGACATATGACGAGGTCATCGCTGAGAGACAAGGCGAGCCCTTAGGGAGAATCACAAATGAATAAAGAGATCGTGGGGAATCCTGGATGAAAGCAAAATAAGAGGCAACAACTAAAGCATATGTTGCAACTACATCCCCTCGGTATGTATCAACGAAAGAAGAATAAGTATGGGCGACATAAAGTAAGAGGAGGAAGAAAGAAAAGACCCACAAGAAGAAAGAGAATGTTGCGAAAAAGAAAAGGAAAACTAAGGAGTCGAAAGCTAAGGAAAAAGTTGATGCAACAGAAGTGGTAGCAGTTAAAGTAGAAGCAGAGGCAAAGGCGACTGTCGAGAAATAAGTCAAACAAAAGGCAACAATTGAAAGAGCAACAACATAAGTGGCAGTAATAGTAGAAGCAACACAGAAAGCAGCAAATGAGGTTGCAAAAAAGGAAGTTGAGGAGGAACAACACAAGAAATATGAAGAAGCTTGGAATGATGACACATCTCCAATGGACATCGATATCCCAGAGATATCTACATGAGCTACCAACAGTCACACCCAATTCGAAAAATTGGATTTGTGGCTTTGCACCCCATTCAAACCAAGTAAGGTGCCCAATATGAAGAAGTTCAAATATGATAAGGCCAAAAGCAGGATTGTATAGGAGCAAATAAGGAAAGTGTCAGTCATAGGAGGTAATCCAATTTCAGTCCTCACACAGACCCTAGTCACATAGAACGTTAGTGAGGATCCAATCTCCATAGCTTATGTTGGCACCACTTTCACTACATCGACGAAGAATAACGTCAAGAACTTATATCGTCAGAATCTAGAGGAGGACGCTATAATAAAAGATTCAGAAGAGCATCTCAAGCAAGTCAGGATAGATGAGGACATTGTGAAAGAGTTCAAGGCCAGTGCAGAGAAATTCAGGGTAGAACTAGAGGAAGTCATCGTAGACATGTATGCACACCTACACCTTTTTCAATAGACGACAACCACTATCGTTGAACAACATAGTCAAGTGTAGGCCAAGAACACCTAGTTCATCACTATCCGGGAAGGTATGAGCGATATTGACAGATGGATTGTCGAGAACCCGGAAGCACCAATCGAGTTGCCTTGCCCTCCAAGTATAGAAAGAAAATTTGACTACGCTTCTCTCAACCGCTATCAACAACTTGGACATAGAGCAGATAAAGAGATGACCAAATTAGTGTCAATCTGTTCACATCTACACAAAGTGGCACAAGTTTTGATATGAAAGTGTTCTCTCCCTCAACTAGAAGAGCTTGGGAAGACTCTCGCGTTGGAACACCTTATCAAGAAAGTACAATAGAGTACAAGTCACGAGCGAGAAATAACTGAATCAGCCATAAAGGTGACAATGGACTTGATCGAGCAACATCTCATACAACCTACCGAAGTCCACACTATGATCCAGGCCTTCATGGTGTTACAAGGGAAAAAATCTCTATGGCCAAGGGTAAACCACAACAGACAAGTATGACTACATAAATCAACTCAATTCCAACATATGCTATATAAACTAATGTGCAATATAAGAAAGAGGCCTACCTCGATCCAACGTTTTATGATGTTCCACCGTTGAGCACTTTGACCCAAAGCTTTATACCTGCGAGAAGTTCTCAACAAACAAGCAAAGCAAGTATATAGTGATGATACAAAAGGGGTTAGCACATCAGATAGCATAATCTATTAATAAACATTACAAACACGCCCACGGATAATAATCATATTTTTGCAAGATACCAATAGGACGGGAAAGGAGTATTTCTATTAATAATTAATTAGCAGAAGTGTCAACATTACAGACTTCCGTGTCGGCACGGTTTGAAACCAAGAAACCAAGTTCCTTCCAACTGGGTCCCCACCACTTCAATCCTCCACCAAAGGCAAGCTCATGAGAAAGAGGCAAAGAGGTCCTCTCAATAATAAGGGAAGATCTTGGGGGTTGAACACTGTGTTCAGACTTGAGGGACAAAGGGATGCAGACGCAATATGAAGTAATTTCTCCAGAGTAACTTTGCTCTCAAAGTTGAATGTTTTCTCCTTCTTTTCCATAGTTCGAAATTGTGCTCTTATAGCCTCCAGAATGCAACTGAAGGGTCGAGTCGAAATGTTTCCAGTATATGGAAGGCCAAGGATCAGAGATCTTATGTCATGACATGTAAACCCGACCTCATTTTGTATTTTTTGGCACAAATCCCGATATACACAAGTTGTAATGGATCAACAAGCGTATACGCATCTTGTATAACTTATAGGGAGCGCATATGTGGAAAAATGTATATTTTTAGCTCTGGATTCATCAAAAAGGGATAAAAAGTATGCATAGGGAAATGGAAAAAGGTCCTCTGTGCAAGATAGCAATGGTGAGGCAAATCTTGCTATAACAGATGCCCCCTAATGTGTGAGATTAGAGGAGTATCTGCAATGACCGAAATACATTATAAATAACCCAGAAGTGGAGTGGTAGAGAACCAGTTGGACGAACTCAATTGCTCATTACATTATGTACTGACTTTGCATACATGGCTGCCAAGAATACAATGCAGATCCATGTGAAAAATATACCAAACAAGTGTTCATGACCATGAATAGGCAAATACAAATGCGGTTATATGCCAAAAGTTGTCATAGTCGCGAAAAAGGCCCAATGAAACCAGTCTCAAAAATCAATCGTGTATACCATGTAGTACAATCTGATCTCCCATGATCACTGAAGTCAAAAAGGCATTGGTCCAATGAAATGGAAGCAACAACTCAGGAAAATTGCGGCCACATAGTGATGTCTTCAAGTCTTCTACACTATCCCCCAATGGTGCAAGTCTACATCATGTGAATAAATGAGTTGAGGTCGAACACGATGAGACATCGTTTGATTACCGGTCATTGAAGTATACCATTAACAAATGCGAGACAGCCTACCGATAATGAAAGTAGGTATCAAGGCACCGAGTACATCCCTACAAATGTGAATAAAGGAGTTGGCGTTGAACACTTGAGAGATCCATTGATCAGGAGACATTGATGTATTCCCATCTCTATCAATGGCGAGAGAGCCTGTCACTGATGACTGCAAGCCTCAAGGTACTCATAAAACTCTAGGTCCCATATCCAGAATAAATGAGATGAAGTCGATGGAAGGAGACCCGCTAAAAGTAGAGCATTTAGGCATCTCTCATCAATCAACATGAGAATCAAAGCAGGAGCTTCATGATTTGGTGGAGATCGGACGAAAAACATGTTCACGAACCAACGACCCTGTGCCAGATGCAAGCGGTACATGGAAAGGACCCTCTAAATAGCAAATGATGAAAAATTGCTGACAAAGGTGAGGAAACCACCAATAAGGCTAATGGCATCCAAGACATTGCACAAATCCCAAAGTGTGAATATATGTCTTGTCGACGAACACCATGGAAACCACCTAGTCAACGACCAATGATGAAACATTGATTGTTGGGTTCAAGGTGACCTACCAATGATGAAAGTAGGGCCAGGGTGCATGATAAGACCAAAGTATCATGTGATTCTAAGACAAACTGAGGGTATGGCCGACACGCAAAGTCAAGATTTCTTAGGAGTGGCCGACACAGATTGGTAGACTTCCTTTGAACAAGAGCATGAAACATATGGTGAACTCGGGCAGCATGGACTCAATGATGTGACAATTAGGTGCAGAAGGCATCAATAACAGTCTCTGTAGGGAATGGAAGAGTAACCAGTCAGTAGAGAAAACTTTGTAGCGAGATCAGTTTCCTAAGGCCATGCTAAACCCAAAATTATGATGGCACACAGACTCAATAATTTTGTGCTCTGTTCAAAGGCGACATGACTGCTGCCAATTACAATATAGTATTTCCTTCCTGCCCGTCTTTTTTTTTGTTTTTTCATAACAAATGAATGCTATGATACCGAGGAGGGAACAAGTGACGCAAATAAGCAAAACTAGTTCCAGTAGTGGAACATACCTATGCTCAATGCAAGGAAATGCATGTGGGAGATGGACACTCAGGGTGATGTTCCCTCCAGGGTATGGGGTGTCAAATTGTGAAGGATAAAAACAAGGCTCTGCTTGGTTGAGGATGCAAACTGCTTAGGCAATGGTTTATAATGCAAAGCGAGAACTGGCTAAAGGCTCAATACAACAAGCGAGGACATGAGATGCAATCACAACTTAACGCCAAAAAATGTCCTTTTTATATATTTTAGTCTACTTGGTGTGAAAAAGGGGTAAACTTGTGCCAAATAGACATCTTTTCAAATCCAATTTACAAGTGTGAAAAAGACAAGTTCACTTGGCAATATTTTCTATTTTTGATAGCGAGGAGGAAAAGAGCTTAACTAGGACTCATGATCTTTCAAATCCAATTTTAATGAGTGTGAAAGGGACAAATCACTCGACAATATTTTTAGTTTTTGGATGAGTCAGAAAAGAGATTAACTGAGACTCGTTATTGGGAGTCTAATCAACATGTAAAGGGGGAGGCCAAGGCTCTCGCCTCGGCCTTCTGTCGAAAGTCAGTATCCTGCGAATAGCTGATAATAGCTTGGGAAAACCCAAGGCTTTCCATGTCAAGGAGGAGAAGGTGTTAACGAAGGATACAGTTTCCATGATGGTTAGAATAATGTCTCTTAATGGAAAAGACATAGGTGGGGGAATGGGATGCCCCATCAGGTTGTCCCAATCAAAAGGAACCTCGTCAGAACTTGGAGGGCGAGCATTCGGGGGAAGAATAAATCTCTCTCGTTCAGAAGGGGGAGGGTGTGGAATGTTGATGACATGGCTGAAAGGTGTGTCATTCTCTTCAGGGAGAGTAGGGTTGACCAGATATTGCACTGGTGTGGCCACTTCTTCAATTATAGGTTGAAGAGGATGCATAGTAACAGGGGCAAGAGACGCTTCACCCTTCACCCTTAATAAAGGGGGTGAGGTCGGGAGAAGATTGCATTGGTGGAACCATCGAGACGATAAAGGGAGGAGTGGTGTGAAGAGAAACCACATATGCCTCAGAATTCAAAGGGCTCTTGGGTGAGCCCCACGCTTCTGGTATCTTGGCAGTAATAGGACACAAACGAGTAAGGTGACTTCCTTCGCAAGTCCTGCAAAATAATTTAGGCTTATGTCTAAGGCGTCTGGGCTTCTCGATGTAACAGTAGGGGAAAGAGAGTCATCTCATGTATGATGAATAGAGGTGGGAGACATGACATGGCTATGATTTGGGGAAAAAAGAACGGTTCCCCCGACATAATTGGTAGAGGTTGGGGGCAACTTGTCAACGTAGTTGGTAGAAGAAGTCGATCCATCTCTGACATAACTGGCAGAGGTTGGAGATGGAGCACTAGTATAACTGACAATGACTGGGCTGGCGATTGATGGTGGCATTTGACTCCATTGTTCGGGGAAATATGGATTCTGAAAAATTGCAAGCCAGGCAGGATCTTGGTGTACCTCTTTCCCTAGCCCAAAAAGGTGTTGGTTCACGCCAAAATGGTTCGATGAGGTTTGGACGGGCATCATCACTGGGGTCTGTGGAGAGACCGAGGTTGGATAAGGATTATTCGAGTGAGGATATATGTTGCCCCCTTGTGAAGGGGTCCCATAAATAGGGTAGCTCGAACCGTAAAACTGGTTCACTCCATATGAAAGAACTGGTGGTAATTGAAGGCCTTTCATGGAAAAAGTGTTCGAAGGAACTGACACGGCGGACGAAAGATACATGGGTGGGGGGTAATAAGTGGGATGGGCACCCATTTGAGTACTGGATCCTGAAAGAGCATAGCTAGTATTGGATCCGTAGGGAGGAAGGTTCCAACCTCCCACAGGGACACGACTCATATCAAATGAAGAAGTAGTCATCGGAGCCATGGTGCCCTCGGGTCCAATGCTAGGATTCATATATGTGGGCCAGGGAGAGGGCTACACGGGGGAAGTCATATCAACAGAAAAATGTCTAGAGACCTAAGGTGCGGACTGAGCGTTGTAGTTCTGCATACCATTGTAAAAAACAGACTGATTTTCCCCCATTAACGTCATGGGGGGGTAGCAGTAAACGAAGGAGAAAAAGGAACTCCAATATCCATGATAACAAAGACCTGGCAGTAAATCCTATGGTCAACTAATAATCAAATATCATACCAAAAAGTCAAACGACCAATATGCATGCAAATGGGCTAAAGTGGTTGAGTGGCCTCCCTCGCTAAAGAAGGTATGTCTCATCCATGAAGGACCTGAGACTCCCTGCTAAAGTTTGGAGGTAACAGAATCAATTATAAGGGCCCTCATGGGCTTAACAACCAGTCGGTCA